>JAADYF010000113.1:0-41424 GCA_023338175.1 Phytopythium delawarense
TGCACTCGCACTCGTCCAGCTTGCCGGCATCTTGGACGATGGATCTCTTGGGTCGGTCTCAGCTGATCTGATCCCAGAATGACTCATTACAGGACCTTGTGGAACGCCTTATCATCGATGATCGTCTGGCTGTCTGGAGACATTGGCTGCCAGTCTGCCGCATCATTCGTCGCTGCCCCAGCAAGTTGATCAACACCACTGGCATCACCACAAGTTCCGACCGCTTCGCCAGATCAGTCAAGTCTCCTCAGGGCTCACTCGTCAAGGCTCACGATGGAGCCTGGCGAGATGGTCACGCGCGCGCGCGTCGTGTGCCACTCCCGACCGGCGATTGCGGCGCTCACGCACGTCTGCGGGCTCATCGGCTCGTTCCTGACCCCGCCGCGCGCTTGGACGATCCCGCGCGCGATCCGGAGCGGCTCGACGCACTTTGCAGACATCGTGATCACCACGCTGGCCGCCGATTCGAGCGTCCGAGAGCTGGAGAAGCGGTCGCAGGCGAGGAAGGGGGTGCACGCTGCTGCGAGTGTGGGCAACGCGGACCTGATCCAACGACTGGTGGAGACGTTCGGCTGCGCGGTAGACGAGGTTGGTGCACGCGAGGCGGTGCGAGGAGGCCACTTGGAGGCGCTGCAGCGGATCTACGTTTACGTTCAACGAGGCATCGTGGACCGCGCGGTGTGTGCCCCGCAGTACAAGATCAACACTAGACTGCTGCTTCCGCCGGAGGCTATGGGTGACGCGTCCAAGGCGGGGAACTTGGCGATGGTGCAGTGGATATGGCATGTCTGGGGCGGCAGAGCACACGATTATTGGCCTCTGGAGCTGCCAGACTCTGGCGGTTTGCCTATCGTCGAGTGGCTATGGAGCCAAGCACCTCATACACGTGGGTTCTCAAGTTATGAATTCGTCAAGGCGGCGGCAGGTGGGCACGAAGACGTTCTCAGGTTCCTGCACGCACGACAGGCGCTTGAGATCTCGACGCAGATGATCGACAACGCCGTGTCCAATGGTCATCTGGAACTGGCGCAGTGGATGCACAGCGTGAGCGATGAGATCAGCACAGTCGACGGATTTTACGGCTCGGTGAGGAATGGACACCTCGAGTCGGCTCGTTGGGTGTGTGCCATGATCAGGCCGTCTGGGGATTCGTTGACGCTGGCAATGAAAGTAGCTGCGCAGCACGGACACTTGGATATCGTCAAGTTCCTGTGGGAGAGCCAACATGGAGCATGCTCACAAGCAGTGATGGACGCCGCAGCGGGAAGCAACCACATGGACATCGTCAAGTTCCTCGCTTCCAACTATGAAGGAGGCTGTTCGCATGATGCGATGGATCTGGCGGCTACCAATGGACACTTGGAGATGGTCGAGTGGCTTCGTCGCCGCTATGAAGGCATTGAATGCACGACCGCCGCGATGAATGGCGCCGCCAGCAACGGCCACCTGGAGATGGTCCAATGGCTCGATGCTAATCGGAGCGAAGGGTGCACCACCGCCGCGATGGACAAAGCTGCAAGTGGTGGCCACTTTGGCGTCGTCAAGTGGCTCCGCACGCATCAGTCTGCTGATTTCACACTCGACGCGATGCACGGAGCAGCACGGATCGGTCGCCTCGACATCATGCTGTTTCTGCAAGAACATCTTCGCGAGTTCGGCTTGGTGGGGTGTGAGGCCGGCGCGATGTTAACCGCTGTCAAGCATGGCCACTTGCACGTGGTGGAGTGGTGCCACCAGCAAATCCGAGACGAAAGTTCTCGCAGGTTCTTTTACGACCAGGCCGCGTATCATGCTGGCAGCCCTCTGGCGTTGAAGTGGCTGGACGAGAACATTTTCACGGACCAAGTCCGCGCCAATGTGAAGTCGAACCCCTTGAATGTGCAAGTGGCAGTGATATCGGTGGTCAAAGCCGTCGACTTCGAGATGCTCGAGTGGTTCGATGCACATGGATACCTCGCTGTCGGGCTCGGGTATGCAATGTATATTGCTGGCAGGAACGGAGACCTGGAGGTGCTCGAGTGGCTATTTGCTCGTTACCCGAGCGAGTTCATCGGGTCCGGCACGGGAGTAGTGAGAAGAGACCGATGCTACGCCTCGAAGTGGATCAGACTCCTAACCGCGTGAGTGGAGTTGCAAATGGAATTTGTTCTCCTAATCGTTTGTCTGCCAGCTTGACGACTGTCGTGCTATGCCACTGACAGATATCAACGAGACGCTGAACGAAAACCGCAAGGCTTTCGCCCTGTTCATGTGACTGAACTCAAGCACGCCACACCACCCAGACAAAGCCCACCAACACAATCGGTTCTCTTGGTCATGATCCGAGCTCAGTACCCAAAGTCGTGACAAAGAAACGTGGTGGCCGCCGCCCAGCTCCATTCGACCTTTGGCGCCTCAATCAGCGATCTGAGATCTTCTGGAAGAGCCTCTCGACTCGCAGACATGGTCGTCGCCGACATCATGAGCGCGCGCGTTGTGTATCGCTCGCTGCCTGAGATCGCAGCGCTCGCTCACGTCTACGCCTCAATCGCGTCGTTCCTGCTTCCGTCGCACAAATGGACTCTCGAGCGCTCGATCCGGTGCGGATATCGCCACCTTACAGCGCTACTCCTCGCCGCGCTTGAAGAAGATTCGACGCTCCCGGAACTCCAAAAACGAGGACACGCGCGGAAAGGGGTTCATGCCGCAGCAAAAGTGGGAGATGTGGGCTTGATGCAGCGACTGGTGCAGTCGTTTGACTGCGTCGTAGACGACGAGGCAGCGCGTGAGGCGGTGGCGGGAGGGGACTTGGAGGCGCTGCAGTGGGTCTACAGCCAGCTCGACGTCAGCACTCGCAACCAAGGCGTCGTTATACGGGCAGACAAGCTGTTCCCAACGACTGTCGAGCTGGAAGCGGTCACTTCCGGGAACCTGGAAATGCTGCAGTGGATCTGTCGCGTCCGAGGGTTCAGCCCGTCACACTCATCGCTACGCTGCGCGGCCAAGTGTGGTCATTTGCCGCTTGTGCAGTGGTTATACGCTTAGTCACCCAGGAACCTTGAAAGCTTTGAAGTGGTTGACATTGCGGAAGGCGGGCAGCTTGAAGTTTTCAAGTTCCTCTATGAGAAGAACGCGGTCGAGATCCCGTTCGCTGCTGTCGACATCGCGGCGGGCAACGGTCACGTCGAGTTAGTGCAGTGGATGTACACCGTCAGCGGTGCTAGGTGCTCCAGAGTCGCTTTAGATATCGCCACATCCCGTGGAGATTTGGAGGCAGTTCGTTGTCTGCACAAGTCCGTCAGCCGCTTCCAGATCTGCTCGAAGAAGACCATGGATGCTGCGGCTCGCGATGGCCACCACGACATCGTCAAGTTTCTCCACCAATGCTGCCGTGCCGAAGGGTTTACTCATGCAGCGATGGACGGCGCGGCAGGGAACAACCACATGGACGTCGTCCTGTATCTTCACACATTTCGCAACGATGGTTGCTCGCCTGCTGCGATGGACAAGGCGGCGACGAACGGACATCTCGAGATGGTCAAGTGGCTGCACGAAAACTACAGACATGTCGGCTGCACAACCGATGCGATGGATGGAGCGGCAGGCAACGGTCAGCTTCAGGTCGTGCAGTGGCTGCATGCCAATCGCCATGAAGGTTGCACGACCAAGGCGATGGACGCGGCAGCATCAAACGGACTCTTCCATGTTATTCAATGGCTACAGTTGAATCGGCCTGAGGGCTGCACGGTCAAAGCGATGGATGGCGCTGCTCGACTGGGCCGCTCGGATATCCTGGAGTTTCTTGTCGCGAACCGACCCGAGATCTGGGCAGCAAGCTCCGCGGAGGACGCGACGAGAGACACCAGCGAAAAGGCCGCAGCGTGGGTCCGAGAGCATATGCCTGGGGGGTGCACGCTTTGGGTCCCTTCCCATGAGATTCTAGCCAAACAGGCGACCTTCGATGGCAACACAAGTTGGTTCATCGAGCACTTCCCTACGGGCTGGACAAACATCGAGAACCATGCCGCCAAACAGAGCGACATCTTGCTTCTAGAGCTACTGGTCAAGCTTGGACGCTTCGAGACAAGTGGCGGGTTGAGTGCATCAGTGACTGCGGCCGAGTTTGGGAATGTCGAGGTGCTCGAGTGGCTGTTGCAGCGATACCCGGGTGCTTTTCGCAACAGAGTCGATGAGCTGAAGAAGGTGGCGTCGTTGTGGAGGCGGTGGTACGTCTATGAATGGCTCATGCAGCTCTGAAAGTCAGTCGATCTTTGTCACCGATGCCGTCACAATCTCCGCAGACTGTCAGGTTGGGTGCTTTATCCAATCAACGCACACGATCCCATTCAGCAAAGAGTACAGCGACGTCTTCACAGGATTCATTAGCACCAACACCTTCTGCTCCGACGCGTCGGTCGATGCGGTCGCGTCCGTCAGATCCGCGTGATATAATACAGCTTGGCGCGCGCCACGTCCTCGGGCGGACACTCGTCCAGCTCTACTCCATCCTGGCTGGCATCAGCAGCAAGCGCCATCTCCTCGAACGCCAGTCCGGACTGGTGAATCTGCGCCTGCACGCGTTCGTGCGTCACGTCCGCGCGCGGGATGTGGCACAGCACGAAGGCCGGCTTACCTCCACCCTCACGCTCACTGGTCTCGGTCAGCACCTGCGCCACCGTCGCGAACAGTAGCGGCAGCAGCTCGCTCTTGTACAGCACATCGCCGGCCAGCACCACGTCCGCAGAGCGGAAGGCGTCCGGGATCTCCGAGAGCAGCGCGCCGGTCGACGCGGCGTCGCCCCAGAAGAGCGAGTGCGCCAACACCTGCGCCTGCGCGTCGTTCACCTGGACGTTCTTGTCCAGCAGCGTCACGACCTCTGCATCTCCGTCCGTGGCCACGCAACGTGCCGCTCCAAGCTTGGCCGCCGTGATGCTGCAGATGCCAGTGCCCGCGCCGAGTTCCAGCACGCGCTTGCCGCGCACGAGTTCCGGCCGCTGCCACAAGAACTAACAGCAGCACACAACACCCCATTAGACACTGTAATAGATGAGAGGAGACCTCAGCACGGGCGGCGTACGCGCGCGAGGAAGTGGGAGCCCGTCCAGAGGCGCTTGCCCGAGATCTCGGTCTCGTTGGCGTCCATCTCGGCGAGCATAAAGAGTGAGGCGGCGACCGGCAGCTCCTCCATCTGGTGCACCAGCACCTCCAGCGCGCCGCCCACGCGCACGGCCTTGGTCTCGTACTCGACGCACGCGCGCCAGTCGCCGTCCGAGTCCTCCGACGCCGACCGCGAGCGCGCCATCTCTCCTCCGGGGCTTGGCGTCCGGCAGTTCGCTTTGAAATGCTCCACTCCAGTCGCCTGGAGCTCTTCATAACTCGGCCTCTCAACCCTTTATTTGTTGAGTAAAACGTGGATATTGCAAATAAAACGCTGCTTAAATCATGTATTGCCCATATAATTAAACCGATCACAAGCGAACAAACTGTCGGTGAGTTAGAGATAAACGAAGGCTTGT
Source organism: Phytopythium delawarense (assembly GCA_023338175.1). NCBI lineage: Eukaryota > Oomycota > Peronosporomycetes > Pythiales > Pythiaceae > Phytopythium > Phytopythium delawarense. The sequence goes on from JAADYF010000113.1 coordinate 5,496, forward strand.
CGTGGTGTATATATCTGCTGCAAGCCGTCTAAAACTCGCTCTCGTGGGCCCAGAGCTTGAAGGTCCGGTCGAAGCCACACGAGACGAGGTGCCGCTCGTCCGGCGCGAAGTCGGCGGCCATGACCTTCCCGTCGTGCCCGGCGAGCGTGGCCACGAGCTTCCAGTCCCTCGAGCGCCAGAGCTTGAGCGTGGCGTCGTACGAGACCGTGGCCAGCAGCTCGCCCGACTGCGGAGAGAAGCGCACCTCGGACACGAGTCCACTGTGCGCAGGCACAACGTACACGCTCTTCTGCTGCCGCAGGTCCCAGATGCGCACGGTGCGGTCGTCACTGCCCGACGCCAGCACGTAGCCGTTGACGCTAAAGTCCATCGACAGGATCTGCTTCGAGTGGCCCTGCAGCGGCATGATGGCGCGGCCGGAGCGCAGGTCCCACACGCGTCCGTTGCCGTTCAGGTCCCCCGTGGCCACGAGTGCGCCGTCCGGCTGGAAGCTGATCGCGTACACCTCCTTGTAGTGGCCCTCTTGCAGCAGCAGCTCCTGTGCGGTGGCCACGTCCCACAGCCGCCACGTCTGGTCGAAGCTCGTGGTGCCCACGAACTTCCCCGTCGGGTGGAACTCGACCTTGCTCAGTCGCGCCCGGTGGCCCTTGAGCACCGCGACCGCGTCAGGGCGGCCGGCCGACCAGAGGCGCGCCGTTCCATCCGCAGACGCACTACAGAGGCACGCGACGTCCGAGTCGTCGGACATTTGCGAGAAGTTGATGGTCGGATGCCACGCGACGCCGGTCACGCGGTCTTCATGACCGCGGAACACCTTGACTTCCTCGGCACTGCTGGCGTCCCAGACCTTGACCAGACTGCTCCAGGAGCCCGTGGCGACGTGCGCGCCGTCCTTGGAGTACCGCACGCTCGCGACCGGGCGTACGTCCCCGTTCTGACTCGCGACAATGGTCATCTTGTGAGCCGTCGCGTACAGCTTGGCGGCGTGCCGGTCCGCCTCCAGCTCGGCGTCGCTCTGGTTCTTCGCGAGCCGCTCACGAGCCAGCCGCTCCGCTGTCTTGGTCTTCGAGAACGCGAACACGTCGGCACGCGCACTCTTGAGCGCCTCGTTCTTGATGGGGATGTAGAACAGTTGCTCCTCCAGCGGCTTGCCGGACGTGTCCGGCCCCGCCCCTTGGCTCGCCACGGCGCCCCCGCCATCCGTCAGAGCAGGCCCCTGCTCCTGGATCTCGCGCAGCACCTCGTTCACTAGCCCGGTCTCCTCCGCCTCAAGCTCTAGGCGCGCAAGCAGCTCTCGCAGACGCTCCCGTCGGTCGGCTGGTCGCTCTCCGAAGAGCGTGACGGGCTCGCCGAGCTGCCGCAGACGCAGAACCACCTGCTCGACGCTCGTGGGCACCGCGATGGCGCGCGCGCGCCGCTCTGCCTCGATGCGGCGCAGCAGGTGCGCGTGCTTCTCCTGCGCCGCGCGGCTGCTCTCCGACAGCTGTAGCACCTCCTTGTCGCCCGTGTCCGCCGTGTTGACGTTGCCCGCGCGGATGGCGGCCTCCAGCGCGCCCCCGGCCGTGGGGATCGACGACAGCAGAGACCCGTCGACCCCCGAGCCGCCGCCGCCCGCCCGCACGCTCGCCGGCACCAGCCCCGCGCTCTGGATCGCCCCAAAGAAGATGCCCGTGCGCTCCGCCATGTCCGTCCGATCGAATGCTCGGCTCGTGCTGCCGGTTCACTACAGTACTGTCGCTATCCTCAATAGAGGGCTTATGCGTCCTTCAAAGTACTGGGTTTCATGTATTAGAAGACCGTGTCGAGCATAAAACTTCAATAATAAATTCAAGGTGACAACTTGATTTCATCAAATGGTAGTACAAAGATAATATACCTTCTGAATCTGATACCATCGATGAATTTGCTGCTGGAGAGTTGTTGATGCGGACGCGGTTTACACGTCAGGTTGGCGCATGGCCACACTTGAAGTTTCACTGAAGGGGGAAGGCGGACGGACGGACCGGCGGGATGGCGATGGCGCTGACGGTAGCGGCGGCGCAGGGCGGCGGCTCGTTCCAGGGTAGCGACGAGTGGATCCGCGAGACGCTGCGGCACCACGAGGCCAAGCGGCGCTCGCGAGAGGCGGCGCGAGGCGCCAAGCCGACCGTTCCGTTCGACCGCGCCGAGTTCACGCAGCACGTCCAGGTATCCGCGCGGCTTGCGGGTTGATGGGCGAGCAGGAGGCTGACCGCTGATATCATACGACGCGCAGGACATTCTGAAGGGGGACGTGAACGACGGGTTCGTCATCGGGCTCAAGCGGCGCCGGGAGTTCGCGATGCAGCTGTGCGACGACTACAAGCGGTTCAACGATGCGCAGAAGCTCGAGCTGGTGCTGGCGCTCGCGGTGGACCTGGGCGTGCAGGACCTGTCGCTCATGGTCAAGACACTGCCGTCGGTCAAGCGCTCGGGGCTCGTGCTCAGTGTCGTGAGCGCCGCGCTCGGGTTCAGCCGCAAGAACGACCCCAACACGTCCAAGAGCATCAAGCGCGGGCTCGTGCCGCTGGCGGAGCAGCTCTTCCTGCTGATCGGAACGATCCCGCCGGGCCCCAAGTTCCTGCTCAAGCTCCGCGTGGATCTGAACCACCTCGTGAGGAAGCACCGCGCGACGCTGCCGGCGGACAACGTCGAGGCGCTCGAGTTCTTGGACATGGTCATGCGCGACTTGTTCGCCACGCAGGCAGGGATGCGCTTCCTTCGCATCGACCTCTCGTCCGAGAAGCTCGTCGCTTTTGTCCTCAAGAACGAACGAGTGCACGCGATCCGTGGTTGGGAGGACCTGCGCCGGCGGATCGCGGGGCCCCAGCGGTTCTGCTTCGGACTCTTCCACACGCACATGTCGAGCGCGCCGCTGGTGTTTGTGCAGGTGCTGGCGACGGACCATCTCAGCAACAAGATCGCCCCCATCCTGAACCACGACACGCCGGTGGTCGCGAACCCGACGCATATCATCTTCTACTCGGTCTCCAGCTCGAACAACGGGCTGCGTGGGCTCAACATCGCCAGTCACTTGCTGTTTTTGACCATCCAGCGAATGACCAACCTGTTTCCGATGTGCCATACTTCAGCGACACTTTCTCCAGTACCCGGGTTTGAAGGATGGCTCCGCACCGTGCTGTCGACGGCAGATGCTCAGCTCCAGCAACCAGGAGCGAAGCAACGATTCGCCCCCATTCAGCGTGGTTTCTTCTCACCGGAGCAAGCGCAGCAAATATCAATCAAGTACGGCGTCAACCAACTCGTGCTCCACAAGTGGCTGCTGAAGAGGCTGCAGGACTCGGCTTGGCACAAGGATGACGAGCTCGTCGACTCCATCCGCGACGTTATGACAGCTGCATGCGCACGCTACGTGCTGTTCGAGCGCAAGGGCGAGAAGATCTGGGATCCAGTCGCCAACTTCCATCTGCAGAATGGCGCCCAGGTGGAGCAGATCAATTTCTTGGCGGATACGTCGGACGAGGCGATTGGCAACGCGTTGGGCACGATGATCAACTATCGATACTGCATGACGTCTGTCGACGTCACGTCCGCATCGTACAAGCGCAAGTCGCTGGCTGCTGTGTCTCCGTCGGTCGCGCGCCTCATTTGGCCCTCCACGAACCTCATCTTGGAAGGTACGATTGCCGATTGCGGGTTGTGGACTTGGACGCTGGTGGCTAAATGCGCGCGTTCTTCCTTTGTCTCCATGCAGAGCTGGAACGAGTGAAGCTCGAACGGAACATCCCGCTCTTTGCACAAGTGTACCGGGCGGGCGAGGTCATCTCGGCAAGAGGAACACTTCCAACCGCCATTTACTTCATCATGTAAGTGCTGTTGATCATACCTGCCTGGAATCGAAGCGCTCGGACTGACGGTCTGCTCGCTCAGATCCGGACGAGTGCGCGTTGCGTCCGCGCACCCGTACGTACTGCACGAGGGGCACGTGTTTGGAGACCGCGAGGTGCTGCTCGAGGAGCCCACCCCATACAACATCCGCGCCGAGACGCCGACGCACTTGGTGTTGCTGCCGTTCAACGATGCAAAGGTCCTCAAGGAGTTGTCGAGCGCTGTGCGCAGTCACACCGGCACGGACCCGCGTGTCTTGATGCAGCAGCAGTACGCAGCTCGCCATCCCAGCAAGCTTTGAGCGGAAACTTGGACGTGGCTGCCGAGTGTGAATGGAAACAACACTCGATGGCGATGGGCTCGCGACCGCAAGCAGCATGGAGAATAACATCCGAAGCACTCACATGCATTGCGTCTCGCTTACCAAGCCTCCTCGTCAATGTCCCGCGCTAACCGTCCCTCATCATCTTCTGTGGTGCCTGCATAAATCCATCAGTTTAATGAGACGGAGATCAGGTCTCAATAAACTGAAGGATATGTTTGCGTGCGTATACCTTATTTGGCAACTTTGATTATATTGACTTGAGTATATTATTAAAGAGTGGAATGGCTCCCAAAGGCAATTAATTTGTGTCATATGCATAATTTTGCAAACTCCAATAAATGATAACTTATATCAATCTTATAAATCACTGTGGAGAATATGTCGTCATCCTTTTACACCAGTGAGGACGTTTTGGCAGGCTCTCATTTGGAGCCCCAGCGAGCAAAAAAACAGTACATATGCACAGCATTATGAAAATTGCTCGATGTTCGCTAATAATTCAAGAGCTGGAAACATGCCCCGTGGGCGTTTCCTCCAGCTTCTGCCAGCGCCGAGGCGACCCTCCTCGGCCGCGAGCATCTACTTTGAAGTAGTTGTTGATGCCTTCTACGCCGCCGTCTCCTTGGCCGCCTTGAGCGGCAAGTCCTCCAGTCGGAGCGTGCCGGCCTTGAGCGCGGCGATCTCCGACTTGGTCAAGAAGCGGCCGCCGGGGCCGCGCGGTCGCCGCATGGCGTGCTTGTGGCGCGAGTCGTGCAGGTACGCCTTGCGCTGGCGGGTGCTGCCGATCTTGGCCTCGAGCTTGGCGCGCTGCTGCCGGCGGATCATGATGCGGTGGTACTGCTTGGCGTTCACGTACACGGGCTCCTCCTCGGTGACCTCGGCGGACGGCTGCTGCGCGCCGGCGCCGCGGAAGAGCGGCGAGTTCAGCTGCTTGGGCACCGGCATCCCGATCGTTAGCTCCGACCGAGGTGCGAGCGCCCGCGTCCCCCAACTCACCATGAACTGCGGCATCATCATCATGCTGCTCCCGTAGAGCTGGCGCAGCTGCTCCGCGTTCGGCTGCTGTTGCTGCGGTCACAAGTCACATCGTCAGGCTTCTCCGCTCGGAGAGGCGTCGTCGCGGCGTGCTCCCCCTCCTCCGCGCTCACCATCATTTGCTGGAGCAACTGCAGCTGCTGGGCCTGGTACAGTGCGAGCTGCGCCTGCGCGTCCGTGGCGGCGCCGCTCTGCCCCACGGTCTGCTGCGCCGCGCTCTGCTGCTGCTCCCGCGGGGACTCCATGCTCGCGCCTTCCCGTCCGTCCCCCCATATCCACACGCACGCACCCACACGGCCGTCAGCACCTCGACACTTCAACGCGCGCGCAGGCCAATCCGCGGGCGAGGAAACGCCCCCGCGCCGCCTGATAGGCCCGCGCAGAACGCGCCAATACGAACGCACCGTCGCCGTCTTCCGTGCTGTTCTTCACGCTCGTTGGCTGGGAAAATCCGCGAATGGGAGCGGTGCGAAGGGCCGGAGCGCCGCGCTGGTTGGCCGATAAAATAGCAAAGTGCCGTGATTGGGCACACTCGCGCCACCGACTGCGCGGGACCTCGCGCGAAATTTCCACTCATCAAACTGGCGCGAATTTGGCTACTGCCACACAACTTATTCAAAAGTATATTTCTTCTCGCGCTGCAAAATTACCACCCACTGAACCCACACTGCGCGCTCGGATTGGTCGAAAACACGAGGGATGTCGTTGGAATCCTCCCATTGGGTGAAATCAGCATTTCACTCAAAAACGCGACGCGATTGGCTGAAAGGCAGACATCGCCCCACAGGGCTCCACGTGCGGATCGCGATCAAGAAGGGGACAATCACACTCCGCAAGGCGAGCATTAGAAAGGCCGGCGCCGCCCCCGACGACGACGCGCCCGCCCTCGAAGCTCGGCAACAAGCGCCCCGCGCCCCGCGCCTCCTCTCCGTCTCCGTCTCCGTCTCCGTCTCCATCTATCTGTGTGAGTGTGTGTGCGAGACTCTGGGGGGGCTCCTCGCTGCCGCCGTCTCCTCCCGCCGAGATCGTCGCTTTCCTCTAATCGTTCCTTTCGTCGTCTTCGTGAAAAAGCGGACACTAGGCGGTCGCGATGCTGACCAAATTCGAGTCCAAGAGCAACCGCGTCAAGGGGCTGGCGTTCCACCCGAGCCGGCCGTGGATCCTGACGTCGCTGCACAATGGCGTGATCCAGCTCTGGGACTACCGCATGGGCACGCTGCTGGACCGCTTCGATGAGCACGACGGACCCGTGCGCAGCGTCGACTTCCACCGCTCGCAGCCGCTCTTCGTCTCGGGCGGAGACGACTACAAGATCAAGGTCTGGGACTTCAAGCTGCGCCGCTGCCTCTTCACGCTGCTGGGCCACCTCGACTACGTGCGCACGGTGCAGTTCCACCACGAGTACCCGTGGATCCTCAGCTGCTCGGACGACCAGACCATCCGGATCTGGAACTGGCAGGCGCGCGCCTGCGTCTCCATCCTCACGGGACACAACCACTACGTCATGTGCGCCGCCTTCCACCCCAAGGACGACCTCATCGTCTCGGCCTCGCTCGACCAGACCGTGCGCGTCTGGGACACGACCGGCCTGCGCAAGAAGACGGTGCGCGGCGCGCCGACCGCCATGGACGACCTCGCGCCGCCCTCGCGCGCGCAGAACCACGACATCTTCGGCGCCAGCGACGCCATCGTCAAGTACGTGCTCGAGGGCCATGACCGCGGCGTCAACTGGGCCAGCTTCCACCCGACGCTGCCGCTCATCGTCTCGGGCGCCGACGACCGCCAGGTCAAGCTCTGGCGCATGAACGAGACCAAGGCGTGGGAGGTCGACACGATGCGCGGCCACACGAACAACATCTCGTGCGTCATCTTCCACCCGCGCCACGAGCTCATCCTCAGTAACTCGGAGGACCGCTCCATCCGCGTCTGGGACATCTCGAAGCGCATGGGCCTGCAGACCTTCCGCCGCGAGAACGACCGGTTCTGGATGCTCGTGGCCCACCCGACGCAGAACCTTCTCGCCGCGGGTCACGACGCCGGTATGATCGTCTTCAAGCTCGAGCGCGAGCGTCCCGCCATGGACCTGTTCAACGGCCGTGCCTTCTACGCCAAGGAGCGCTACGTGCGCATGTACTCGTTCCTGGACGGCAGCGATGTGCCTGTTGCGGCAATTCGCCGCACGGGAACCGTCGGCACGGGCATGGGCAACCTCCCGCGCACGATGCACGTGAACCCGTTCGACCAGCCGGGCACTAGCGGCAGCTCGTCGACCAACACGCTCCTGCTCACGAGTGAGGCCGAGGGTGGATCGTACGAGCTCGTGACTTTCACCACCGGCAGCGGTGGCGGCGGCGAGAGCAGCGAGTCGTCGCGCGGCCAGGGCCTGTTTGCCGTGTTTGTCGCGCGCAACCGTATCGCGGTGCTTGACAAGTCGCGCCACCTGGTGATCAAGAACCTTCAGAACGAAGTGACCAAGAAGATCACCCCGCCGAACGGCACGGCTGACGGGCTCTACTTCGGTGGCGCCGTTGGCCGTGTGCTCCTGCACGTGGACGACAAGATGGTGCTGTACGAGACCCAGAGCCGTCGTGTGCTTGCCGACGTGCAGGCGCCGCGCGTCAAGTACGTCGTGTGGAGCCCGTCGTGTGCGTATGTGGCTCTCATCAGCAAACACTCGATCGTGCTGGCGGACAAGCAGCTGCGCCACTTGGCCACCATCACCGAGTCGGTGCGCATCAAGAGCGGTGTGTGGGCGTCTGCGCCCGCCGAGGAGATCTTTGTGTACACGACGCTCAACCACATCAAGTACGCGCTCTCAAACGGAGACGCTGGGATCATCCGCTCGCTTGACGTGCCCGTGTACCTGACGCACCTGGAGGGCTCCAAGCTCTACTGCCTCGACCGCGAGGCCAAGATGCGCACGATGGCTGTCGACCTGACGGAATGCGAGTTTAAGATCGCGCTCGCGCGCAAGAACTACACGGAGGTGATGCGCATGGTGCGCCACTCGCGGCTGTGTGGTCAGGCCATCATCTCGTACCTGACGGCAAAGGGCTACCCGGAAGTTGCGCTCCACTTCGTGCACGACGACAAGACGCGCTTCAAGCTCGCTATCGCGTGTGGTAACCTCGAGGTCGCGCTCAACTCGGCCTACGAGCTCGATGATGCTCAGTGCTGGCACCAGCTTGGTGTGGAGGCTCTGCGCCAAGGCAACCTGCAGGTTGTCGAGATGGCATACCAACGCACCAAGAACTTTGACCGTCTGTCGTTCTTGTACCTCGTCACCGGTAACCGTGACAAGCTGAAGAAGATGCTCAAGATTGCCGAAGTGCGTAACGACATCATGGCGCGCTTCCACAACGCGCTTTACCTCGGCGACGTTGATACCCGCGTGCAGACGCTGGAGGCCGCCGGACAGATTGGTCTCGCGCTTCTTACGGCCGCGACCCATGGACTCCACGACCATGTTGAGCGTCTTCGTCTTGTGCTGGCCGAGACCAACCCGACGCTCGATGTCGATTCGTTCCTCGCGCGGGAGATGCTCAACGGTGGTGAGGGTGCTGCCTTGCTGGCCCCGCCGCCGTGTGTCAGCCGCGTGGAGAACGAGAACTGGCCGCTGATCGAGATCAACGAGCCGACCATCCAGGACCACGTGGTTGCCGCGGAGAAGCGCGAGGCGGAGCGCAGTCTGCAGCAGCAGCAACAACACGATGGTGCTGGTCGCCGGTCGGTGGAGGCCGCTCCTGTTGCATCGACGCGCAAGTCGTCGATGGAGCTGGCTCTCGACGCTGCTGGCGACGCGTGGGGCGACGAGGGCGACCTGGATCTGGACGACTCACTCACGATGGGTGGCGCGGACGACGCAGCGCTTGACCTTGACTTTGGCTCTGCTGGTGCTGCTGGCGCCAATGGGTTCGTTGCTGCGCCGTCGGCTGGTACCAGTCTGGCTGTTCAGTGGGTGCGCAACTCGTCGCTGGCGGCGGACCACGCGGCTGCAGGCTCGTTCGCGACGGCGATGCAGCTGCTGCACCGCCAGATCGGTGTTGTCAACTTCGAGCCGCTCAAGCCGGCGTTCATGGCGGTTTACGCGGGTGGTGCCGGTTCTCTGCCAACGCAGGGCAACTACGCGCCGCTGCGCGCGTGGCTGCAGCGCGATGAACAGAGTCAGCTTCCGCTTGTGGCGGCCTCGTTCCCGCAGCTGGTGGAGTCGCTGAAGGACGCGTACCGCGCGTTCACAGGCGCCAAGTTTGACGATGTCGCGCAGCTGTGCTTGTCGATCCTGCACACGATCCCACTGCTAGCGGTCGCCACCAAGGAGGAGTCGGACAAGGTGAAGAGCTTGCTTGCTGTGTGCCGTGAGTACCTGGTTGGCTGCCGCCTGCGTGCCGCGGTTGCGTCTGTGCCGCTCGAGCAGGACGCCAAGCGCCATGTGGAGCTGAGCGCGTACTTCACGCACGTGGAGCTGCAGCTACCGCACCTGGTGCTGACGCTCAAGCTCGCCATGACAAGCGCGTTCAAGTCGGGCAACTTCATCACGGCCGCGAGCTTTTGCCGGCGGCTGCTCGAGATCCCCGAGGTGGCGTCGCACCCGCGCCACGAGAAGCTGCGGCTGACGGCGCGCAAGGTGCTGCAGAAGGCGGAGAAGGAGGCGCGCAACGAGGTCACGCTCGACTACCAGGACAACCAGCCGTTTGTGATCTGCGCGCGGTCGCTCACGCCCATCTACCTCGGCACGCGCGACTCGCGCTGCCCATACTGCGCTGCCGCCTACCGCCCGGAGTTCGCCGGTTCGCTGTGCGACGTCTGCGGTATCGCGCGCATCGGAGACGAGACCATCGGCCTCGTGGTCACCTCGGCGCAGTAAGTGGCGCGGCGTGCCCATCGCGAGTCACGACGTCGGAGATCGTGGCAGACGAAGCGGTGGGTAATCTACCTAGTTTGCCTTGACGTTGTCGGCGTGACCGCTTCTGACGAGACACACGAAAAAGAGTCCCCGTCGAATATCGAAGTGGCTTGAAGCACCCCGCTCGTTGACATGTATTTACTTCAAGGTATCTCAAGACGTTTCGCCTTTCACCTGCAGTTCCTGAGCTCGAAGTCCCTGCGATCGTCTTGTGAATGTGTTGAAAGGTCATCGATCCGTTTGACTGTAGAGTCGAGCGCACTCACGATGGCGGCGGCCTCCAGCGCGCGGCATCTCCTCCGACGTCCACTGCGCTTCCTCCTTCTCCTCCACCTCCTCCTCACCGTCGTGTCCTTCATCTCCTCTGTGGCGTCACCATGCGACTCGAATGAAAACGCGCTGGACCAGTTCGACGTCGTTGTGAGCACCCGCGAGCCGCTTGGTCTCCGGCTGAGTGAGCGCTTCGAGATCCTCGAGTTCACCGTGGATGCCGAGGGCAGAGCTCGCGCCGTCGAGGCGTCCGGGCTGGCCGAAGTCGGCGACCGACTGCTCTCCGTCAACGACGAGTGCGTCGCCGGTATGCAGGGCGGCTTGCGCGCAGCGGTGGAGGTGCTACAACGAGCTCAGAGGCCCATGACGCTGCGCTTCCAATCGCACGACGGCCGCCACCTCATCCGTGACAGCCTAGGTGCAGGCTCAACGCCGTCTGCTGGCGGGAGCGAAGCATCGACAGAGGCGAACGAGGCGTTCGACTATGTGGTGCGTACACCTGAAGTCGATGATACGGCTCGGAACTTGACGTACTGACGGAGATCGATGGCTAGTTGCTCAGTGACGGAGAGCGAGGCGCGGACACGAGGCTGTTCGCGGCGCTGTCTGGGGATGGCACGCCGCCCAGCTGCGGCTTCCGACGCCTCACCATCTCCCGGCCGTTCGACGCCTGCGAGCCGCTTGAAAACGCTCTCGACGTCATCGACGCGTACGTCCTGATCCCGGTACGCTCCCTTGATCCTCCTTGCACTCGGAGCCATCTGTCGATTGCACTTACATGAATGCCGGGGTATGTCAGGACGTTGGCGGGTGCCCAGCGCATCAAAAGGCACTGCTGGCGCAGGAGGCCGGCGCCAGGGGAGTCATTCTCATCGCTCGTGACAACAAACCGCGCCAGGTGCGGTTCCCACCGGCGAGCGAACTCCCAAAGCCGCTGAGACTGGCCATAGCCATGGTCTCTCGCGACTCGGGCGACCGCGCGCTACAGCGCCTGGCGAGAACTCCACCGTCGCATGAGCTGCACCTCGGCTTTGTGTTCACCGCCGAATGCGCCGACGACAAGTACGGGTATCTTGCACCAGTCGGCGGGGGCGGCGGCGACGAGTTCGAGGACCCCGGCGGCGACCCGAGGCGCAGACCGGTCGTCGCAGGCTTCTTGTCAGTCTCCGTCGCTGCGTCTGCGACTTCTGTGCTTGCATTTGCAACGTACGAGGTTAGTCAAGTTAGAGCATTGCACGAATTGCGATCTTGATCTGACTCTGCGTGTCGACATGGTAGTTCCTCCGACCGAGCTTTCACGACAAGCATCGAGAGGAAGACAAGCTGCGCTTCAAGGTCGGCGGGAGGCGGCTTCCGATAGGCAAACGCGATCTCTTCTTGGCAGACGGCGCCATATTTCAGCCGTGCCAGACAGACAACAGCTCGATGTCGCCGCTGCTTCGCATCATGCTGAACCAGGGGGAGTTCCGAGGTAAGGTGGCGCTCGCTCCGCTCGTGACGCCGTCTTCGGTCGGTGGCAATGCCAGCGACGAGCCTCGGTGCTCTTTGCAGCGACAGCTCACGTACTACTCGGAGCTGGAGTTCGAGAGCGTCATCCTGTGGGATGCCGACTTCCCAGCAGTTGCGCACTCGTCAAGCGCGGCGGTTGCTACTGCAGATCGCACGCGGGCTTCTCTGGCGTTCGCCTTCATCTCGGGCGACGCGTATCGAATGATCAGGTGCGGTTGCCTGCCGCCGGTTCGCTGCACTACTTGCCCAGACTGGCGCTAATGTTGCTCGTTCTCAAAACAGAGAGACGCTGCAGGAGATAGCGCCTGCTTCAACTCGGGCAACTGGAGCAAAGAGCGATCTGCACCACGTCCAGGTCGAGTTCACAAGCGAGAGTACGTGCCGCGATGTTCGCCATGTCCCGTTGTTGTTCCTTGGGCTCATATATCCTGACCGCTATGATAACGACGCTGACAGATGCGCTGCACCACCACTGGCGAGACCTTGCGCACCTCGCGGAGCCATCTAACTGGCCGTCGTCGGCCGCGGTCCGCGAGCGCCTGCTCCATCGCATGCTCAAAGACCACGACGCGGTCGCGGACCAGCGTGCGCAGATCACCCTCGCCGCCAATGAACGTCGCAATGCGTTGATCGCTTATCTCGAGGCTACACACCAATACCACCGTGATCTCCACGAGCAGAGGCAGAGAAGGCTCCACGAAGTGACCTCAGCTGAAGTGTCGACTGCTAGCGTGGTGTCAGTGCGCACAAGCGATTCGGACGGGTCGACGATCACGATGTTTTATCACGACGGTGATCACGGCTCGGCCGCCAGGCACTTTCACCCCACGCAGTAGCTGATAGGCAGGGTAACATGTCAGCCCATCACAAACTGTTGTTGGTCCAAACCTGATGGGTCTCTTCATTCAGCTGCTGTGAAGTTGCAGCGCGTTTACTTGGGCTTGGCAGCACACATGACGTAGTTGACTTGCGTGCACGTTGGGTGGATGCGCCACTTGCGGGTGATCGGGTCGCCGACCAGTCCAGACACGTCCTTGGTCTCCAGCCCTTCCTGCTTGAGGATGCGCACGATATCGTCCGGGTCCACGAACTTGTTCCAGTCGTGGGTTCCTGGCCGCAGCAAGACGACACATCAGCTCGTCACCGCACTCACCGTGGACATGGCTCAACGCCAACAAGGTATCAATCGGACTGCTAACCTGGCGGCACAACGCGCAGCAAGTACTCAGCAGCACCGATCGCGAGGGCACCCGACAGCAGCGTGCGGTTGATGGACGACAGGAACAGCAGGCCGCCGGGCTGCAGACCACCGTGTCAGTACATCACGTATGTTCATAGATTAGCAGTGATGCTTGGTGCACGCACCTTGACCAAAGGCGTGAGCGACTTGAGGAACGCCTCGACGTCCGCGACGTGCTCGATCACCTCCAGCGAGCACACGACGTCAAACTGCTCGCCCGCCGCCACCAGGTCGTCTGCACCCACGCCCAAGGTCTGTATTAGATCACCGCAAAAACAGGATAGCACTATGCACAGGCCACCCACCGGACGTGCAACAGCGGTAGTCGATCGCCTGCGTGACCGGGTGCCGCGCCGCGTGGCGCTTGGCCGCTGCAATGTTGTCCTCGCCCGGGTCCACCGAGACCATGTCCCCGCCGATACGGCGCAGTGCCTGGGACACACAGCAGTCCACCGTGAGCTTCTCCGTCTGGACTGACCAGCTGCTGCCACCGCACCTCGGACAGCACACCGCCGCCGCAGCCCACGTCGGCCACGCGCAGGCCATGCAGTGGCGCCGGATCGTCGCTGTCCGTGTGCGAAAAGTGCTCGATCGCGCGCTCGCGGATGTACTTGACGCGCACGGGGTTGATCTGGTGCAGCGGGCCCACTCCGCTCGTGCTCTGCGGGCTCCACCAGTCCCTGTGGCGACCAATGCCATCACCACGATGTGAGTCTTCCTCTCATCCTTCTTCCTCGTCTTTCCCCGCCCTCTCGCCGGACGACCAGGAGGCGGACAGAGACGCCGCACGCACGTGGAGATAGCGTTGAACTTGCGCACTTCGTCGTCCACGACCGTCGACAGCGCGCGCCGCGCCGCCTGCAGCATCGGCGCCGCCGCGCGCCGTCCAGACCTCGCCGTCAGCATATTCCCCCCACACTTGTCAAGAAAGTGCGGAGACAACCAAGATGATCACTAACATAATAGTGTGGTCAACGCTATTTGGGGGAATCACAACTGAACATTGATGTGATCAACACAGTATTGGAGTGGTGGACACTATTTAGGGATTAACAGCTACCAAGCGGGCACTTTTCCACAGAGCCTCGGAGCCGACGGGAGATGAACGGCGGCGGCGCGGGTGACGCGGCGTCTGCGGGCGCTGCGGGGCCGCACGCGCAGCTCGCGGGCGCTGGAGATGCGCAAGAACTAGTTTTGAACGCGGTGGGCGTGCTGGGCGGGGAGAACGCGGCGTTTCCGCTTGAATTGGCGGCGGAGAGCGGCGCGGATGACGCCGGGGGAAGCGCCGACGCGTGGGCGTCCGTCGCGCTGGAGGGCGACGCGCGCGCCAAGAGGTTCAAGATGGACACGTCGGGCGCTGCGGCTGCGGCTGCCGGGTCTGTCGAGCTGCCGCCGCCTCTGTCGATGGCGCTGGGCGGCGGGGCCAGCGCGTTCACGATCACCTCCGGCCCGAGTCCGGACCTTGGAGCGAACCCGATGAGCGCCGTGCTGCAGCAGCACGTGCAGCAGCAGCAGATGGAGCAAGAGCAACGCCAGCGGGCGTTGCAGATGCAGGCGCAGCAGCAGCGGCTCGCGCAGCCTCCGACTCCGGCTCCCGCTTCTGTAGGTGCTGCCGCGAGTGAGGATCTTGCTGCGCCATCAGCGCAAGATGAGGGCCAGAACGCGGCGTTCTATGGTGTGCAACCGCTGGCAGCTCCGCTCCAAACGCTAGTTCAGGGCAGCGGGGTGGCGGCTGAGCCAACAGAGCAGCAGAGTGCCGCCCAGGGGATTCCAAGTGGGGACGAGCTCAAGTTCACGATCCCAGTGGCGCACACGGGCGCGGTGCAGCACCAGTCAATGGCATCGCAATGGAACCAGCTCCTGCCGCCACCGCAGCAGCAACAACAACTGGCACAGCAACAGCCTCCACAGCTGCAGCCAGCGCTTGCAAACCCGATCCCCGTCAAAGAAGTGGCTGGTGCTCCAGTCACAGCGGCAGGCACAAGCCACCCGTGCTTGATCTGCGAGAAGGAAGGAGGCGTGTTTTCGTGCCAAGGCGGCTGCGGGCTTCATGCCCACCCCGCGTGCATCGGCGAAGACGTGATCGTCCAGTTCTCCGGTAACTCTACTGCATGTGCGGCGTAACCACGGTGGCAGTACGACTAACAACCCAGCATGCCCCGTTGCATCCTGCAGTCGGCCAGCTGTGTGGCAACTGCTACATCATGCAGCAAGATCGCAACTTGAAGGAGGATCTGACGAAGGGCGACGCCGCCCGATTGTCTGTAAGGCTCGCCAAAGATGCTGGTGTCGCCACCGACACGATCTAATCTATGGTTGCCCATGACTGCGACGCAGATGCGCCGCGCGATCTTGTGGCTCAACCTGGAGACCAACAACCCGCTCAGCTTTGAGAAGTTTGGCCACATGACGTCGCTGCGTCTGTGGGAAATCGGCCGGGTATGGCAGGCATTGCTGGCATCGTGTTTGACCCGCTAGCATCTGACAAATGGCATTGTCCTCGCTGGTGAAGGTGGCGGGCTACCCGATCAAGCCGTTCGCAGAGAAGTTTGCTGAGCCGTATTTACAGGTTGGTGCTCAGCTGATCCAATGTGATGCCCGCAGTTGCTGACGGTTGTGATGCTCTGTGCCACGTGCCCTCGCCTTCCTTTCGTTCGCAGCGATGGATGCGAGAGAAGCTTGCTAACGTTGCGAAGTGGCAACTGAGCGTCCACGACGTCTTCACTCTGTTGCTTGGGCTATACGGGTATGGTGATGGGTTGGGCTCGATAAAACGCAAGTATGACACGCACTGACGTGTTCGGTGCTCTCTCTTTAGCCTCAAGTGTGCCTGCATCTCGCACGACCAACTGGCCCGAGTGGTCGAGCTCATCAAGGCACGCAACCTGTCGGTGACGGACTTTATCGGCTGGCATCCAGCCATCGAGAGTCCGAACGTGCGATGCTCGGCCATCTGCCCGATCTGTGGCATCCGCAACGCGCCCGAGCTTGAGCAGTGCGCTCGCTGCCACCGGACTCTCCTGTTCCCGTCCGTGTACATGAAGTACGCGAGTGCCCTCCTGGCTTCCTTCTATGCAGGTGCGTGCATCAAAGAACTCCAACAGGGATGAGGTCGCTCATTTTTCTTGGTGATCTATTACAATCAGAGAACGTTGGGATTCCACTCGGGACGACGGTGATCGACGTGTTCGCGCACACCAACACCGTTCGGCAAGCGTACAAGGGCCTCGCTCCTATCGACGCTGACGGCATCCCGTGGGAGATCTTCACCGACCAGTTGAGTGCCGCACATTGACCTGCTGGGCTCGTGCTGCTGGCTAGTGGGATGCTGATGTGTGCTCAATCGTCCAGGCTCCGCATGATCTTCGGGCTGCTCGACATCATGAGCGACTTCGGCTCGCTCCAGCTCAACCCCGATCTGTTTGGTCCCGAAGTCGCGATCCTGTTCAATGCTTCGTACGTCCACCGCGCGATCCTCCTGACCGATTTTGAGATCGTGGGCCGCACGCTGCAGTGCATGAAGCTCTTTGGCGGCGTCCGGATAGAGGCTCAGCGGCAGCTCATCGCGGCCTGCGAGCAGTTCCTACTCATGCGGCAAATGCCGAACGGGTCGTGGTGCAAGATTGGCGGATCCTCGGTCGATCAGTACAAGGCCACCGTCGCGTGCGCCAAGTACGTCTCTCGTCTGCTTCCGCCTTGATGAAGAGCGACGTCTAACCCTGCGATTTGCGATGCAGAGCGCTGGCGACGCCCAGGTTCCGCGGTCACGGACCGCTGTCGGCCGACTGCCAGCGGCTGCTCGAGAAGTGGGCGAACAGCTTCAAGAGCAGCGTGCTGGGCAAGACGCAGCCGCCGCAAAAAGCGCCGACAGCAGATGCCACGGACGCCACGGACGCCAACAAGCTGCTCGTGTGTGGTGCCGTCGTCAAGCCTGGCGCCCGCGCCAACCTGAAGCGCCTCGAGGCCTTGTACAAGGTGCGATCTAGACTCTCATATCTACCTCTCAAAGTTGTGCTGATGATCGTGTCGACGTATGAACGATCAGCGCCAGTTGGTGTCCGGGAAGGGAGCGAACGCGATGGAACGCTTCGTTTCGGACAGGATGCGCTCGCTTGTGCGTGCCAAGGTTCGTTCGCTCGAGGCCACGAACTTGGATGCGTTGAAGGAGAGTGTTGACCATCACACCTGCTGTGCTGTGCACAGAAGCTCAAGGTCGAGGCGACGGAGGAGGAAGAGGAGCAGCCTGTTGTCGAGGTAAAGACGGAGATGAAGCCGGAGGTGAAGACGGAGATGAAGGAGGAAACTGGAGGCAACGGTTCACGGCCGAGTGCGAGCGGGGGCAATGAAGACGCCACGCCTTCGATCAAGCACGAAGAGGACGATGCACTGACAAACATGAGTCTGAGTGAGGACTTGGAGATCTTCGACGGCCTCAAGTTCGAGGACGGCGATGTCATCGACTTGAACCAGCATGGGACCGTGGCGACCAACGCGGACGAAGACGACGGCGACATGGATGAGCAGGCGGACGGCGACGCAGGCCAAGGCGCCGAGGTCGACGACGAGATTGGTGACGACGACATGTACGATGACGACAATGAAGAGAACGATGACGGGAGCGGGCACAGCGAAGACGACCAAGAGCAGCCGGAGCCGGCTGATTCGAACGGAGACGTTGACGCAGGCGGTGTTGGTGGTGGACAGGTGCCCGAAGAGCCGGTAGTGCCACTTGAAGACAGCTCTGCACTCCTGTAGGCTTAGAGGTGCGCTGGATACTTCAAGTTGAAGAACGCGCAACACCGTTGTTTCATCCGTCGACAACAGCGCGTACCGAGGACGGCATACGTCTGTCATTGCCCCGATATGATTCTCTAATCCCCGCCATCGCGCCGCCTGCCTGTCAGTCGCTCGATATCAATTACAACAGACCAATGAACTGACCGGCGTTCTTCTCCCCAGGTCTCCGGAACGAGACGTGCCGCTGTGCACGCTCGCGGCTCTCGGCGATCTCCTCCTCGGTCATTTGGAGTGACGACATCAGGCCCTCCCACGCAGCCCGTGACTTGGTGGCGCACAGAGCCAAGAGCATCGATTAGCCCACACAGCAGCCACACGTCGCTTGATATAAGAGTTGAGCGCGATCGCCACGTTACCTGAACATGGTACTCCTGCTCCAAGTTCGCGAGGGCCATCAACGCGTCCTTGAAATCAGCTGTGCGGCCAGTGTCCATGCGCCGCGTCTCGACTTTGAGGCTCTGCGCAATGAACTGCACTTGCTCTTTAGCGTGGTTCATTCGATCTTCGGCCTGGAGACCATTCAAAAACACGTCAGCTTGCTTGTCTCCGCAGCATTGTGAAGGAAACCCCCACGAGAACAAGCCTCACCGATGCCATCTTTTGCTCTGCTCGCATGGCAGAGGCTGCAGCTCCACTGCTAGCTCGAGCAGCTGCGAAGCGCTCCTTGTTTCGTTGCATGCTTGCGTTCGCTTGCTGAACCTCTTGGATCGCCGACTCGCGGTTGTTCATCACCGTCTGCCACGATAGAACGCCATAAGGACTTGTATGCAGCAAGGATGAGGGAATATCAACGGAGATTCATACCTTCACTGCGTCCACCTTCCCTGCTTGGTAGCGAATGACGGACACGTACATCGCCAGCAGCTTGTCCAGCTGCTCGCATGTGCCCAATTGCAAGATTCAAGTAGGGCCGACTGATAAGCCAACGTGCTGTACGATGGCTCAAGCGAGCGTGCAATGTCATACCTGGTCTTGATACACGTTTGATACCGTCTCGAAGTGATCACCGGCGGTCTGGCGAGGTATGGCAGCAATTCATCAGACTATGACGCTGGGAAACATCATCACCTGCCAGAATTATGGATTGGACGTACCTCTGCAATGCGTTTCATCTCGGGATCGAGCTTCTCGTGCTCCGACATCGCAGTGAGGTAGCTGCCGAATCGCGACATCTCGTACCCTTCACTGCGCTGGGCGGCGTAAACCAAGTCGGAGCAGCGCTTGACTTCTCGGATCCGCTTTTCGTACTCGTCAATGTGTTCGCCGATCTGCGCACGGATTGCATCAGTGTTCAGTTTTCAACCAGAGTTAACGCGCAACATTTTAAACGGCATCTCATGCTGACCTTCGCGTAAGCATCATCTGTCTTGATCTCGACGGGCTGGACATTCGACGCGAGAAAGACACCTTCCCTGAGGGAGCTCCACAGGGACGTGACGGTTGCTGTCGTCGGCACATATGCGGCCGGCCCCGATGCAACCTTGAGCAACTCTTTCCCAGCAATCAGCCCCTGCCGGCGAGACGGATTAGACCACACAATTTTGTCCTGCAACAAACACGTGCAGGCCCTCACCTCGGCGCTAGCAGTGAGCACGACCTGAAGTTCCAGCGTCTGCGAGAGCTTTTCGTGGCTGCACACTTCATTCTGCAAGAACGCAATAGCGCAATGAAACGTCAGGGTGAGAATGATCAAACATGAGATCGATCGACAAATGCGTACAATAAAATGCTCCAGTGCTTGCCGCCGCTCCTCCACAAACGTCGCATCCATGTTGCCCGTCCATCGCTTCTCTGGGATCGGGGGAATGATCGTTCCTGCGTAACACAGAGCTCGGTCAGGCCCCCTGCCGATCTCAAACGCTGAGCAGGATGAGCTGTACTCACCGCGATACTGCAAAAGCAAGCGCTGGTGGAGCCACTCGAAGTCGCTAAAGCGCCTCTTCACTTGGGCCGTCGGGCAAGGAAAATGCGGCGCGTTCGTCTTCTCGGCAAGTTGGACAGCAGCACTTGCATTAGATAAAAGCTGCTGATGCTGATACCACAGAGTCGTAGAGTCTCAGCCGTACCTTGGTCGAAATTACGTACTGCGTGTACCGTGAGTATCCGGAGCCGACGACCACTGGAGTACTCACCGACACCTGAAACGACTGCTTGAACCCGGGCGTTGGTTCGTCCAGCAACTAGAGCACCAACCGTCCATGCCATTGGAAGTTCGATGTCAGCCTGAAGCAACCAGCACCAGGCGGTCCGATACAGGCGTCGTTGACTCTACAGCCACGCACCACGTTATCAGGCGGGGAATCGAGCTGGAAGTCGGGGAGCGGGAGCGAGTCGCCGGCGTACAGGCTCTGCATCTGGCACTTGCCGGTGCTCTGGACCAGGGCCACGAGCTTCATGGCCACGAACCAGCAGTCCTTGTTCAGCTTCTGCTGCGACTTGCCTCCGCTCGCGAGCCGCCAGATCTGCCGACCGGTCCGTCAGTCGCCGCGTTACTTGAGAGCGGTAGGCGGCGCGTGGCGACGATAATAGAGTCTTGCTATAGTAGTCCTCACCTCGCGGTTCGCGTCGTTCATCAGGCGCGCGCGGCGGATGAACGACGCGCCTTCCGCCCCGCCGACATATCCGTCGCCGTCGGTGTCGACCTGCGCAGCCAGCGGGCGGTGAGTGGAAGCTCCCAGCGCGCGGCCCGCGAGGACAACAAGAGCCTCGCCGCCTATCCGAGCGACGTACAATGTGGAACAGCCGCGCGTACAGCACGCCCTCCTCGCTCTGGAACTTGATGGGCCCGTTCACGAACATGATGGAGAACTCGCCGCTGCTGCCGCCGCCGCCGCCGCCCGTCGGCCGCCGCATTCCGCCCAGCATCCTGCTCGCCTTCCTCTTCCGCCCTTTCTCGGGTCGCGACTGCGCGTTCTTCCTCCAAGAAGGGCATTGAACCTGCAAAACTCGATTTCTGACTGCTACCAGATGAATGAACTCCTATTCTATTCCCCTCCCATACAGTGTACAAGATATATTTCCTGCGCCTGCAGCTGAAACTCGACTGCATCGAGGTAGTTGAAGTGCAGACAGGCTCAGCAGCAAGCATCCACGAAATGTCCAATCGCAACGCGGCGTTTCAAAGGATAGGTTCCACGAATGCATTTTCGCAGGTCCACTGGCGACTCCTGCCCTACCCCTATGTTCCACTGCGTCCGGTACACGATTTGCAAGGTCGCGCGAAGGTCGCTCGAGCAAAGTGAAGAAGAAAAGATTTGAGTTTTGCACGCGTTTTCGCGCCTGCGAGCCTAAAAGTCAGTTTGCAAAAAGCCAAAAAGCCGCGAACCCGAAGCGCGGCAAGCCCCAAGCAACGCCCAGAAGCCGCCCGCCTGGCGTCTCTGCAGGAGCCTCGACGGCCATGGAACAGTCTTCAGCCAGTGCGAGCCGAGGGCGGAGGGCGGCGGGTCCGACGGCCGCCGTGCGCTTCGACGGGACGCCCGCCAACGCGCGGCGCTGGAGTAAGAAGGACGGCGTGCGCCGGCGCCGCATGCGCGTGTCCAAAGAGTGCGTTCTACGCTACGTTACTGGGTGTATGGGCGCTGTTTCTGACAGGAAACATGTCCGCCGCGGTGGACGTGCAGGTCGATGAACCGCCTGGTGATGGACTACCTCGTGGGCAAGGGCTACCGCGACGTGGCCGAGGCCTTCTGGCGCGAATCCGCCACGAAGCGTGAGGCGACATGGGATTTCTAGACTTAGCGCTTCGATTCTCACTTGGACTTGATGTGTCGGCAGCCCATGTCGACCTGCAGTCGGTGCAGGAGCGCATGAGCATCCAGCAGCTGCTGCTAAAGGGGCACGTGCAGAAGGCGCGCGCGAAGCTCGTCCAGATGGACCCGCAGGTCTGGTGCAACTTCAACTTGGTGGACTTCCGTACTTCTGTGGTGAACAACTGCTGATGTGTTGCTGGGCTGGCAGTTCATGGACACGCACCGCGGGATGGACTTCCTGCTCGCCAAGCAGGAGCTCATCGAGCTCATCAAGGCGCGGGACATCCCGCAGGCGCTCCAGTTCGCGACCAAGCACCTTGCACCGTTCGGGGAGAAGAGCGTACGTAGTCGTCGTGGGTTTTCTACCTTTTTGCTTCAAGGCATCACCAGTCGCTGACTGTTGTCTTGCTGCCTCGCAGCCTCAACACCTCCACGAGATCGAGCACACCATGGCGCTGTTTGCGTTCGAGAACCAGTCGGAGTCGCCTCTGGGCCACCTACTCGGCCAAGCGCAGCGTCGGCGCGTGGCTGATGAAGTCAATTCAGCCATTTTGCGCAGCCAAAAGCAAGAACTGGGTGAGTGGAGGTGGTGGGGTACGCCTTGTCACCCGGTTGTCCATGTCCTAACGCTGCGATTCCCTTCTAGAGCCAATGCTGCCGACGTTGGTGCGCCAGTTCCACTTCATGGAGGAGCAACTCGAGCTCAAGCTCAAGCGAAGCCCCATCGGCATCCGCGTCGACGGCTTCAAGCACTAAGCGAGCATCCTCACGCCACCGATGTGGCGACCTTCGAGCACCGCTCCTGCCTGTTCATGTGCATCGAGCTGCACGTTGCTTTCCTCCCTTCCCCATGTACTCCCGATCGAGCTCCTTGCCATGCGAAACCAACCAAACACGAACAAATAAGTTATCTTTACCATGCGCCGGGCTGCTTCACGACGCCGAAGCGTCCGCTTCGTACGCGCCCTCGACCATCTCGAGCCAGCGGACGAGTGGCGTCGGGTCATACGGGAATAAATCGGCGGCAACGAGGCGCGCGACCTCCAGCCGCAAGCGGATCAGCGTGCTCATGACCTGGTCCAGACGCCCGGACTCGGCTAATGCGCGTCTGCTCGTCGGCCAGCGTCCGGCCAGACGACGCAAGTAGCGCAGCAAGTACTCAAGCATCATCGTCTCTGCAGCAACGATGCATGTTCGACCGTCAGCACTACAAACAGCCCTCTCCAGCACAACCAAACGTACCAGACGAGGTCACGAAGTCCAGGAGGACAAGGTGGTCGAACGCGAACGCACCGAGAAGGTCGGAGAAGAGCAGGTCCGGGTCGAACTCCGCCAGCAAATGCTCCACCAGCCGAGCCCCATCAGAGCAGACAGTGGCGTCGCTGATTTTGTTGCCGGCCCATCCGCCGCGCTGCTCCATCTTGACGAAGGTGTACGTGATGGAGTTGAGCACTTGAACCATCACGTCGTCTTGCTCGCTCAGTATCACAAGGATGCGATTGCGCGACGGCAGCTCGAGCGATGCCCCCGCATCGTGTTCGACACGCTGGAGCCAACAGCGGAGCTGAAGAACAGGCAGGTCACTATCGCCTTCCCAACCGTCAAGAGTGTTCACCACGCTGGTCGCAATCCGCCCGAGCACCTGCAGCCACTTCTGGAGGAACGGGAACTGGTTCTGACGCGCGACAAACGCATTTTCACTCGCAGCCTCCGCCTCAGCTTCGCCGCTGTTGACCATCGAAAGTGCTACCGACGTGCAAGACGACCCCACAAGCCACTGGATGCTGCAGGACGCGCACTCCCGGTAGTAGTCGTCGCCCCCATTCCCGGCAGCCTGGACGAGCTCGTGCCAGGCGTCCAGCACGTCCAGAACGCCACACGACACGGATGACGGCGCGTCTTCGTAGCCCAGCGGCACCACAACGGTCTCAACGAAGCGGCGAGTCAAGCCACAGAGCAGCGGCATGAAGCGCGCAGCAGCTGAGCCACCAGCAGACGCATACCGCGAGCCAACAAGCCGCAGCAGATCGCTCAGGAAGACCAGCGCCTCGTGCTGCTGAGGCTCTTCACTCTGCCCTCTAAAGATGAACGAGACGCGCGCTTCGACCAGCGCCATGTCGTGCAGCACGGTGTCGAGGAACACGTCGCTGGGCTCTACACTGTCGTCCCCAGCGTCATCTTCGCTGCTGCTCTCCACATCGCACCGGCCATCTTCACCGGCGTCGTGGATCAGCAGTCGAAGAAGAGCCAAGCGGAAGCCGTGTGGGTCCCCTCTTTCCTCTAGCAGACGCCTGTTCGACACACAGCGTCAGCTATCTCGCATGCGTGCCATATTAGCCGATCAACGCACCTGACGATGCTCCTGGCGCTGGAACCGATCGTGTCAGCAGACTTGCCGCCTAGCAACCTCGCCAGCGCCTCCTTGGCCGCGAACCCGACGATCGGGTCGCCATCTCCAGTCAGATCCACGAGTGTGTCGACCGTCTCCAGCCGCTCCGAGAGCGCGACGCCCTCGTAGGACGCCTCAGCCGCCGCGATCCGCGCCAACTTGCCGCGCCATAGCATATTTGCTGGTCACCATTGGCGATCCCTGGCTGAGTAATAACCAATCAAACATCCGTGTTGAGCGATAAAGTCCGTTTAAAGCGTTTGGATTGGCTATAAACCGGCGTTGGATCTTGAAACGTTTCGGATCCCCATCATTTCTTCTTCGTCCCCTCAAGAAGCGAGCGCCTCGAGGTGATGGCCATGGAGGCGGCGGACGCGCCGGACGCGGGCCTGGGCGACTCGCTGGGGCCCACAGAGGGAGATGCGCTTAAGGACAGAGCTGTGCCCGTGTCGGTGGTGATGCGGGACCGCCCGGCGGCCGGCAAGACGTGGTCGCGCGCGTACTCGAGCGCGCTCACCAAGTCGGTGCGCAGCATGATCACGGGCCGCCGGTCCGCTTCCAAGCATCAGACGGGTGAGGACGATACGGCCAAGAAGCAGAGCGAAATGGAGGCACAGGCGCTGCGCCGGCTCTCGGACGCCATCGCGCAGCGGGACAAGGAGCAGATCCTGGACGCGTTGGCGTCGACCCCAGCGCTGCTACAGCGGCAGAACGAGGTGCACGCGCTGGAGGAAAGCGTTAGCATCCATAGAGGCGGCTGGAAGCTGAACGCGTGCTGGGCTGGTGCATGGAGGACAGGACGGGCAAGTGCCGCTGCACTTGGTGTGCGCGTCGACGCCGAACTACCAGTTTGTGGACCTTGTCACCATGATGACGACTGCGTCTGGCAGCAGCGTCGAGGTCGCCGACAAGGTAGGAAGGTAGCTCGAGCACTCACATGGTGGTGTTACTGCTGCCTCTCATGGATCGCTATTGCCGTGAGTAGCGCGGGCAAACCCCGCTCCACTTGCTGTGCAGCAACGCGACAGTGACGCCCCAGGCCATCGCGGTGCTCGTGGCCGTGGATCCCGCGACTGCCGCTTGGACGGACGGCGACGGGAACCTCCCACTGCATCGACTCTGCGCTAATCCTGCCTGTACGGTGGAGTTGCTGCAGACACTGAGAGGCACGGCAGGCTACGATGCCCTCAACAAGGTGGAGTGTTCGCTTCACGGTGGCCTCAGGCTGAGTTTGAGGCGCTGAACACCTCCTGATGGATGCGCAGAGAGGAGAGACGCCGCTCCATTGCCTGGTACAGGTCCCAAAGCTCAATCTGTGGGTGTTGCGGCACGTACTGGGCTGCTGTGGCGACGCTGCTGAAGTTACCGACGAGGTCAGTCATGGCTGTCGCACTGCTCACTCGCTGTGACCCCCTCCATTTTGACATGCTCGATCGCTACTCACAGATGGGTCGAACCCCTTTGCATTGGTTGTGCGAGAGCTCCACCATCACCGTCCACGCTGTAAAGACGCTTCTCTCAGCGTGTCCGAGTGCGCCGTCCGTCGCAGACGAGGTAGAATACACCAAGCAGTCGGTGAAGGATGTTTGCCCTAACTGCGCTGTCGTGCTTCTGTTGGTTAGAACAAGGACTTGCCGCTGCACATTGTGTGTCGGAGCGATGCAGTTACCTGTGAGATCATGGAGCGCCTCCTGCGGTGCAGCGCAACGAGCATCACGTCCGCTTCGAACGTATGGTACCGCGTGATGCCAATGCTGCTACTTTGGTTCTTCACGCCCACTCACGACGCTCTTCTCGCCGAATGGAATAGGATGGCTCAACACCAGCGCATTGCCTGTGTGCCAACGAAGCAATTCACCCCGATCTCCTGTCCGTGGTAATGGACTTTGACTCGACGAACGAGACGTTCCAGGCGCGAGACAAGGTCTGAATCATGGATGCTTTGAATGTGTACTCGGTGGCAGCTCTGACTTGTTTGGCTGTGTATGCAGCTTGGATCGACGCCACTGCACGCTCTGTGCATGAACAGTCGTCTCACGGTCGACCGCCTGAGGATGGTCCTGCTCGCAGTGACAGAAGACGCGTTTTCGGTCGACGTGGTTCGTCTTGTGGCCGATACTCTGCGCAGTTTGTGGCTCGAGTCTCATCATTCTGATGTATGCACGCAGTACGGCCGCTCGCCGCTCCACTACTTGTGCATGAACCCGGCCATCACGTCGGATATGCTATGGCTATTCTTCGAGCGAGGGAACGATCTCGTCCGACAGATCGACCAGGTTCGTGACCCTCCATATCCACCCCACAGCTTAATTGTTTCAGCCTCATAAGCCCATGATGCAAACGGTGACTTCATGGTGGTTTTACAGGACGGGAGAGCGCCGCTCCACTATTTGTGCTCGAACCGCGCGATATCGGCACTCGTGGTAGAGATTCTGTTCGACGCGTGCCCAAGCGCGGCTTCTGTAGCTGATCTGGTAAGAGGTCGCATCGCACTCCACCGGGTGGTTGTGGGGACTGACAAAGGAATGAGTGTTGTGGTGGACGTAGGAGCTGAAGCTTCCGATCCAATATTTGACCGACAACCCAGCATCAACACCTGAAACAAGCGCGCTGCTCATCAGCGGTCCCTCGTCGTTCCGACACCGATACGACTTCCTCAAGGCAGCTGGCAAGTGCGTCAGCTTCCTCGTGGATCAAGAGCTCGTCTACATCCAGACAAACCTGGCAATCGACTCGAGGTCGACGGCGAAGGTCATGATGCGGTTTCACTCATCCGTGTGCGCACTTGAGCACGAACGCGATATGATGCTTCATCTCATGACAGTGGTGAGTCCAGCTACGCAGCCATTGACTCCTTCGCTGGGAATTCACGTTGTGTATCGCGCTGCACAGTCCAAGGAAGCGAGCGAGACGGGAAGCACTACGTTTGCAATGAACATATGTGATGAGTTTGATGATGCAAGGCGGCGGATCATCGTTCGCGACACGACTGCGGCTCCTGAGAGTCAAACGGGGTGAGCATTCGGCCGCAGTGACACTTTGATGATTGACGCTGACAAACTCACACCACAACCATATCTCCGGTTTGCTGCAGGGATATTTCAGTCACGCTGAACTACGGTCTAGTGATGGAGGCCCCGGTGTATACGCTCGACGAACTGGATTCCACGACCGAGTGGGAGCCCGAGGCGGTGCGCGCTGTCATCTCGGAAGTTGCAGCATGCGTGTTGTTCTGGCACTGCAAGGCCCGCATGGTCAACGGCAACATTGTAAGTGGTCACCCCATCTTGATAGCCTTTGAGTGGTGCTGATAGCAGCTCTCGTCATGCGTTGCTTCCAGACGCTGAGCAGTATCGGACAGTTCGAGAATTCGACGATCCGCTTGTTCAACTTCGGGGCCAGTCAACTGCTCAACGGAGCGAGAATGTTTGGTCCTCGAGCGTTCGCCACGAGCTCGAGTCCACCAGAAGCGGCGAAGGCGTTCCTCGAGGGTCAAACGTTCTCCCCAACCTTCGAGTCGGACATGTGGCAATTCGGCTGCCTCGCGTATGCTGATCGATTGTTGCTAAGGCTCCTCCGGTCACGCTAGTGACTCACGAACTGTGATCGTTTGTCTCTCCTGCAGATACCAGCTACTAACAGGACGGACCTACCTGGAGCGTCTCGCTCCATGGTGCAAGTCTCTCGGTCAACGCGAGACGCTTCACCTCATCAGCTCCATCAACGACGACGTGCTCGCTCAGCTCATCGAAGGCGTGGATGCCGAGTTCAGACCGTTGTTGCAGCGCACCATGGCGATGCGTCCGAGCCACCGCTGGAGTATTGAGCGCCTCATGGTACGCACTAGCCGCATGACATTCGCATGGATGTGGACTGAACTGATAGATGGCAATTCCTCGCGGCTCTGTTTCCGATTGGGCGGGCAGGGGGCAGCAATCCCTTCCTGCTTACCGGGCAACGCCGGATCTGTCACTCTATTGGAGGCGAAACGCCAGCAATCGTCTATCGGCGACATGTTGGACACCGTCGAGAGCAGGCAAGCCGCAAAGCATGCCCACGAGCACCTGACCTTCCTCAAGAAGGAACACGCGAGCCTTCGACAGCAGCTGCTCGCGACGAAATCCCACTCGAGAGACATGGAGCAGGTAAGTGACTCGTTGATGTGAGCGTATGGAGTTGTGGCGCGTGGATTGATCGTTCGTGCTCGCACTCCCCTTCCAGGCCTGTGCGAATCTGGAGTCGCAAATCGAGCAGCTTCGCCGGCAGCTGGCCGTGGCGATCCAGCAGAAGCAGGAGGCGCAGCTGGAGGCGCAGGTTTTCGCGCACAACCACCAGTCCATGACCGCGCAGCTTCACACGACCGTTCAGATGCTCATGACGCTCGTTCCTCTCGCTCGAAAGGTGAGGTTTTCGCATCCTTTGATGGGGATGGTTGCGTCACTCACTGACCACGATGCCTGCGGTTACCTCAGGTCTACGGCACCCGAGCCGAGGAGTTCCTGTCCGGCGCACTCTCGCAGGCGACCGGAGCCGAGGCTGACACCTTTAACCCATCGATCCCGCTGCAGCTGCACCCCAAGTCGCGTCCGTCCGGGCCGCTCGGGTTTGTGCGGCGGCGGCTGCAGCAGTCGGGGCTCGCGCGCGGCTGCGTCAACACATGGGCCAACAGCTCGCCGCCCAGCGCCGACCGTCTCGAAGCAACAGGCTCGCTGACCGCCACCGATGACGACGCCCCATCTGACAGCCCTCGATCGACGCTCCATAGTCAGGAGGAACTCCAGGAGGACCTTCAACAGGAGACGGAGGAGGAGGAGGAAGCAATCGCGGACGTGGCGCCAGTCGCTTGATCCGGTTGAAGCGTGCTCCTCAATGGCGCCTCATCCTTTCTCGATAGTAGAGGCTCATTGCATCAACTCGAGAAGCAGTCGGCCAACGTATCTTCGACGTCCCCAGCTCCTCTAGCGAACCGGAACGACCAACTTGACCACGTTGAAGTGCTTTTGAACAGTATCATACAGCTTAGCAATATCACACAAAACATGGCGATTTTTTAGCATTACGATCCATTTTTTTTAGGTTTCATCGTATTATCTTGGTGCGCCACACCAAAACTAGAAGCGATGGACAGGCGGCAGTATGCGCCGCGCGGCCGCGGAGGAGGCCGCGGAGGAGGCCGCAGCGGTCGCGGAGGAGCAAGGGGAGACCGAGAAGGTGGAGGAGGAGGCGGTGGTGGCGGTCGTGGGCGTGGACGCGGCCGGGGGCGCGCTGGAGACGCCCGGGCGTTCGACGACGCGCGACGGAACGGCGGCGGTCGCGGAAACGGTTCCGGGGCCGGCGGGAAGCGCGGCGACGGCGGCGGAGACGACGGCATCAGCCTGGACGAGGGCTTCTGCATGGGCGTGCAGAAGCAGCTGCAGGAGCTGGTGGAGGACGGCGCGCGCTTCGAGATGAGCTTCCCCACGGACCTGGACAACACGCAGCGGCGGTACATCCACTCGGTGGCCGAGAAGTTCGGGCTCTTCTCCAAGAGCTCGGGCAAGGGCGACAGGCGCTTCGTGCACGTCGCCAAGGCCAAGAAGAACGCGCGCATGGAGCACGTGTCGCTCCGGCTGCAGCCGATCCCCGTGGTGGGTATCCCGCCGGCGGTAGGCGCCTACTTGAGCAAGTACCCGGCGCCTTCGCTGTCCTCGACGGCCGGGCAAGTGGCGGACCAGTGGAGCGGCATGACGGGGTCGGCGCACGCGGCGCTGGCACCCGGCAAGGCCACTCACCAGCGTGGACAACGGCCGCTGTTCCGTTCCCTCAAGCAGGACAGCAACAGCAACAGTAGCAAGACGCTGCCGGCCACGACGGCAGCTTCCTCGTCGTTCAAGGCGTCGAACCTGCCGGTCTACGGCTACAAGCAGCAGATCCTGGAGCTGGTCGAGGCGAACCAGGTCGTGGTCATCTCTGGAGACACGGGGTGCGGCAAATCGACGCAGATCCCGCAGTTCCTGCTGGACGACGCCATCGCCAAGGGCAGCATCAACAACACGCGCATCATCTGCACGCAGCCGCGGCGGCTGAGCGCCATCTCGCTAGCCGAGAGAGTGGCGAAGGAGCGGCCGCATGGTTCGGGCAACACGCAAGAGGTCGGGCACGCCATCCGCTTCGACAGCTCGTTCAGCGCCGACAAGTCCAAGCTCATCTTCTGCACGACTGGCACGCTGCTCAAGTGGCTCAACAACGATCCGCTGGCGCTCGGGTTCTCGCATCTCATCCTGGACGAAGTGCACGAGCGTGACCAGTTCACGGACTTCCTGCTCATTCTTCTCAAGACGTCCATCCTCAAGCAGCGCAGGGACCTCAAGGTGATCCTCATGAGTGCCACCATCCAGGTGGAGAAGTTCTCGGCGTACTTCCAGCCTGAGTACTCGGCACCGATCCTCGAGATGATCGGCGGCAGGTGTTTCCCGGTGACGACCCTGTTTCTGGAAGATGTGCTGGCGTTGCTCGAAGCGGAACGGACTGCTCCGTTTGATGGCGGCGCCACTTCCAATCACGGACATGCTAGACTCGCCAGCAATGGCGGCACACGTGGTGCTCCCAGTAACAGCGGGTTGTCATGTCCGCTCTGCGGCGGAGGAGGCTTTGCAGACGAAGAAGCGTTCGGCATGCATGTTGCGACGTGCTTTGGCGAGCCTCCAGCTGACCAGCCCTCAGCCATAGAGGAGGAGATGGCGTCAGTGTATCAAGAAGACGAGAGGCCGGATCCTGCAGACCTGGCCAGCGCCGTGCAGCATACCCTGGGTCGCTTTGACGACGCGCACAAGAGCGGACTGCTCTCTGCGTACGAGCGGCAAGAGGACGCGCTGTCTCGAGACCAGTCGGTTGACTATGACCTGCTTCTCCAGCTCCTGTACTTGGTCGACCAGCAATTCCCGCTCCACGGAAGTGCGGACAGCCCGACTAGCAAAGGCGCCGTGCTGGTCTTCCTGCCTGGTTGGGAAGAGATTTCGTTCATGGAGCGCGCACTGCTTCGGTCGCCGTCGACCTCGTCCAAGTACGAGATTGCGCTCTTGCACTCTCGTCTATCAGCCCAAGAGCAACGCCGCGCGTTCCTCACGCCCCCGCGAGGCAAGCGCAAGCTCATTCTGGCGACCAACATCGCTGAGACGAGTCTGACGATCGAAGACGTCGTCTTTGTTGTGGACTGCGGCAAGTCGAAGCAAGCGCACGCGCTCGCGACGACCTCGAGCTCGTCCTTTGTCATGGGTCTCCAGACCACATGGGTCGCTCGTGCGAACTGCGTGCAGCGTACTGGCCGCGCCGGTCGCGTCCGCGCCGGCATTTGCTTCCGCCTCTTCTCACGCGCTCGCTACGAGACGGCGATGAAGGAATTCATGCTGCCGGAACTGCTCACGACTCCGCTAGAAGAGCTCATGCTGCAGATCAAGCTCTTGCAGTTCGAGCGCAAGCTCCACATCCTCGATGCGAAGCAGTTCATCTCGCAGGCTATGGACGCGCCAAGCGAGCTCTCGATCGATGCGGCGCTTCAGCGGCTGACGGACATGAACGCGCTCGACCGGCCCGAAGGCGGCCTGACGCTGTTTGGATGGCATTTGGCACACATTTGCACGGGCGGTGTGCCTGTTCAGATGGGCAAGCTGGTGCTTTGGAGCCACGTGCTCGGGTGCTTCGATGCGGTGCTGCAGACCACGTCGGCACTGAGTGGCTACCGCGACCCGTTCATCAACTTCCTGGGCATGACGGCGGCCGAGCTGCGGCAGGTGGAGGCTTCCAAGGAGGCGTTTGTGCGCCACGCATGCCCGCAGGTGGCGTTGCAGAGCGACCACTTTGCGCTTTGGAAGGCCTTCGAGGCGTACATCAACTTCCCGTCGCGGTCTTTCGCGCAGCGCGACGGCTTCTGTGCCCGCAACATGCTCCACCGCCCCACGCTGGAGCAGCTTAGCTCGATCTACCGTCAGCTGCAGCAGGACATGGAGTTGCTGGGAATGACACCGACCACGCAGCTGAGCGCGCCGACCGGACGAGAGCACCCGCTTCACGCTTTGGCGTCGTATTTGATGGCGCTGAGCGCCGGCATGTACCCGAACGTGCTGTTCTCGCGCTCGGCTGTGAGTCGCAACTGGACGTCCAAGGAGAAGGTCAAGGTCAAGATCGACGGGTCGTCCATGGTCGCGTGGCTCAAGACTGGCAAGCCGAGGAAACCGACGAGAAACGGCGCCGCCAACTTGGAGGATGACGAACCGCTCGAGTGGCTCGTGTACCACGAGATGATGCAATCGGAGCGCACGCGGCTCGCCAAGTACGCGACCAAGCTGCCGTCGACGCTGCTCCTGATGCTGCTCATGGGGAGCCCCGAGTCAGTGCAGTTCGAGGAGACGTCGGGCACGTCCGACGCCGGCGAGCCCGAGAGTCGCTGGCTGCTTGTGCTCGACGACTGGCTCGTGTTCGAGTTCCGGTCCATGGACGCTGGCACGGCGGTGCTGACGATCCGCGACCGCCTCCGCGCCGCCTTCTACCGCCACCTCGACCGCCTGCACGCCGGATCGCAGAAGCGAGGACAACAGGCGGGTCTTGGCCAAGGTGACGAGCTCCTCCGACAGCATGACGCAGAGCTGGTGCAGGCGCTCGTGGAGTGGATTGCGGCCGACATCGTCGTGTAGATGGCCGTCTTCTCGGCCGACTTCAACCAGGTCAAGTTGGTGGGGATTAATAGTGACATGCCACTATAGCGGATTAATTCCATTATTGGCCAATCGACGTCGGGAATCGATCAGTGCGGGAAATTTACAGTGTTTGGCGCCATTTTCGAATCCGGGGCGACAACATGCAGAGTGCGTCTCTTGCCGCTCTTCCTGCGGGCGTCCGACGCACATGCAGGCCGCCCGACTGGTGCAGATACGTCGCTAATGTGTGTGTTCTCGTGTGTGTGTCGGTGGTGGCGATGTTTGCGGCTGCAGACCCTCACGAAGAGAAGCAAAAGGTGCGGAGTCCCGTCATTTTCTCCACCGTTATTATAACCAACTGACGAATGCCATGGCGGGGTGTAGGCGCTGCTGCAGCGCATCTCCGGGTCGGTGGTGCGCCTGAACGAGGTGCTCAAGGAGATCAACGCGCAGATCGAGGTGCGTCCGTGCGTCACTTCATCGACAGTGACCAGAGTATCATGGCCGCCTGACCACTATGCTCGTGTCTCCGTCCGTGCCGACCTCCGCAGAAGAGCGACGCGTTCCGCGAGGACCTGACCTTCACCTGCCAAGTCTGGAAGGGCTACGAGAACCGCGTGCAGTCGCACTGCGTCATCGCCGCGGCCGAAGCAACCGCAGCGCCATCGAACGCTCGCTAATACACTCACTCCACCAAGACCCTGCACGTCCGTGTGTGGATTTATGTACTCGCACGCGTCGACCTTCGGCAATGACTAGGCTGCTGGATCCGTGCCGCCGTCGCGGAAGGCCACGACGAGGTTGATGGCCGAGTAGACGGCGTAGTACCCGATGAGCAGCTTGCCGTACCAGGGCGGGCAGTGGAACGCGTGGAAGCGGAACACGGCGATGGTCGCCGTGAGCGACACGAGCAGGAACGCCAGCGAGATGTACGCGTGCTTGTCGAGCCCGATCTCGAGCACGTGGCCGTGCAGGAAGGCAGCGACCATGGGGATACCGAGGCCTAGCAGGATGTTGAACACGAGGCCGCCGAAGCAGCCGGCGATCGCCATCTGCGCGAAGCCCGCGCGCGCGACCGACACGTCCGTGATGAGGTCGCCGACCGAGTTGCCCCATGCCAGCACCGTCAGGCTCAGCAGGCTGTTGCCGGCGTGGCTGATGATGCCGGTAGCCACCAGCAGCGCCATGAGCTCGTTCGCGACCGCGTAGATCCAGCACACACACGACACGAACGCCAGCAGCAGGAAGAACGAGCAGTACAGGAACGACGTGGGCGGGTGAGACCGGTGCGTCGTGAAGGACACGACCAGTCCGACGAGCAGGCCGCCGGCGCCGACGAGCTGCCAGATCGGCACCTCGCGGTGGAGGAAGCCGACGTGGAGTCGGTCGCGCACGTGCCCGGTGACGAGCAGCACGAGCAGCGGGACGGTCACGGGGGACATGGACGCCAGCGACCGCCGCCACGCGTCCGCGTCGAGCAGCGGGACGCTCACGTCGCGGACGAGCAAGAGCGCGGCTTCCGGGACGGACAGCAGCTTGACCAGCACCGGCGAGTCGCTCGCCCACACGCTCCGGATGCGGCGCTTTGTGGCCCACCGCCAGCGCAGGTGGCGCCAGTACGCCGCCGCCAACAAGCCGCCGCCGGTCGTGAACCCGAGCCAGTGCGGTGCCGGCACCTCGTCCGTCCCCCGCCCGTCTTCCTCGCGATCGCCGTTCGCGATCAGCGGCGAAGACAGCTCGTCGCCGAGCCCGCCGCCTTCGAAGTGGTCTTCGTACAGCGCCGAGAAGAAGCGCGGCGCCGCCGACACGCCCTCTCCGCCCTTCTTCTCGCCGTCCGAGTCGTCCGTGGCGTCCTCGCGAGTGACGAGTGCGTACGCATGCTGCTTTCCTCTTGACTTGGTGGGCGACAGCGCGTGCCAGAAGGCGGCCAGCGCCTTGGCCGTGCCGCGTTGAGGCGCCTCCTCCTCTCCGTCGTCCTGCACCGCGTGGTGAGCAGCGCGCAGCCGCGAGAGGCAGGGCGGGAGCACGACCGAGGCGACGTAGACGACGTAGAGCGCGGGCAGCAGCAGCGCGCTGGCGGCGCCCGGGCGGCGGCTGCTGCCGATCGCGGCGAGCAGCAGCAGCACGACAAGCAGCGCGCCGGCGTCGCGCGAGAAGGACCAGCGCTGCAGCCGCACGTCGCTGGCGAGCGCGACGCAGCCGACGACGACCGTCGAGACGAACATGGCGCCGCCCAGCAGCTCGTTGACGCCCGCGGCGTTGACGCCGGAGGCGTAGGCCGCGAGCGACGAGAAGACGTCGGGTGCGCCGTTGCCGAACGCCAGGAAGGTCACGCCCGCCACGTCCAGCGGCACGCGCAGCTTGTCGCTCAGGCTCGCCAGCGTCGGCGAGAAGTACCCATCCGCCGTGCTGCCCACTGGCACCCCGCATACATCGACACAGACAGAGCCTGGTGAGCAGGAGAGCCTCCATCACGAGAGAGACCAGGAGCAGGAGGCGAGGCGCACGGAAGTAGAAGAGCGCGATGAGCCAGGCGAGCAGCAGGAGGCCGGAGAGCAGCGGCAGGCCCGCCAGCACGCAGTAGTGCACGTGCAGGTAGTCGATGCCCAGCGGCCCGAGCGTCACGTTGGCGTCGAACGGCGTCGACGCACAGCCCGGAGGCAGCTCCATGGCGATCCTTCTTCGCTGTGACTGCAAGTGGTCATGGGCGGAAGAAGGATGATTAACACGTAACGGATGTGGGTGCGGTGGCGATCCCATACAAAGCGCAGCATGTCGGGGTGTTACGAACGGGAGTCCGGACAGCATAAGCGAGGCGGTCTGGCGCGTGCCCCTGGACGCGCGATTGGGCCGAGGCCGCGCGCCATCACGGACGCTACCCAACACCAGACATTCACCCCTGCCGGTTCCAAGTTGCGGGCTGCCGCTCTGCTGCATGCATGCTCAACGAGGGAGGAGATTGAGGCAGGTCCGTGTCTACTACACTGTATGATACAGTTTAGCAGCACTTCTGGTCAAGATGGCCGTCGTCCCGCATAATGGTTGGGCCTCTTCCACCTACCTCTGTCACTATCAAATCAATCGAAAGCAGTCGAGGCTGGCAGGTCTCCGCGGTGAATGTGCACCGCTAGGCAGCGCGCGGCGAGTCGCCGCAGCAGCTGCCAGTTGTTGAA
>JAADYF010000114.1:0-41407 GCA_023338175.1 Phytopythium delawarense
ATCATGGACCCTCGCGGCGACATGATCCGCGTGCTGGCAGTGCCCAACCTGGCGGGTGCGTTTCTGTCTACGCTCAAGTACGCGCACTGCGGCCAGATGAAGAAGCTGTCGTACATGCTCGAGCGCAAGTACGAGGAGGCGAAGGAGCGCGGCACGCCCAACTGCGACTCGGTCTGCGTCACGTGCTCCAGCGCCATTGGCGGTCGGCGGCTCGGTGACTTCGGCAAGAGCAGCAGCTCGTGCAAGCTGTGCTTCGGCCACGTGTGTCCGTCGTGCAA
Source organism: Phytopythium delawarense (assembly GCA_023338175.1). Classification (NCBI taxonomy): domain Eukaryota; phylum Oomycota; class Peronosporomycetes; order Pythiales; family Pythiaceae; genus Phytopythium; species Phytopythium delawarense. The sequence continues at coordinate 279 of JAADYF010000114.1, forward strand.
GATCCAGAAGAAGCTGAGCTTCGTGTCGGCCGACCTGGAGCTCTCGCAGCGCAAGGTCACGTTCTGCACGCGATGTCTGGCGGAGACGACGCGGATGAACGCGTCGGACGCCGCCCGCGCGCAGATCATGTCCTCTAGCAACGCCAAGCCGTCGTACATGTCTAGCTCGCACCCGGGGTCCTTGTCGTCCGAGAGCAGCACTGTGTCGGACATGTCGCCCTTTGCTGGTTAGTTAGTCGTCGCTAGTGCCGTCGTTTGCACTCGTCTAGGCAGCTTTCGATCGAATGAAAGCATGCATCGTGATCAGTCTTGTTGTTGTTGAGATCATTCGCTTGCATCCAGCATCACCGTCGTCTCGGTAGTCCTCCATCTCGAACTGAGCGAGGCAGCAAGGGCAACGCGCACGAAGTGATTGACAAACTTCAGATGAGCATAAATTATCACTCGAGCCAAGTCGTGGCGCGCTCCGAGTAGCCCGAGGACTCTGGGCTGAGGTACATCCTTGGGTCCGTGAAGCGGTCGCCGAGCGAGAGCTCCTCCTTGGCGACTGCCAGCGCGTCCGCTTCCTGCGCGTCGTCGATGCACGCGGCGCAGAAGCGCAGCTCGGGTTGGAGCAGCTTGCCGTCGACCGCGAGGAAGCTGAGCTGCTTCTTGACGCGGCACGCGTTGCAGACGTAGTGCAGGCACAGCCGGCACCGCCGCCGGTGGCTGGCCGTGCCTGCCGACGTGCCGACCGACAGCCGCCGCACCGGCACGCAGCACGAGATGCACGTCTCCGGCTCGGCGGAGGCCAGCACGGGCGTCGGGTGCTCGCTGCCGTTGCGCGACGAGGACAGGATCTTGTCGACGGCCTGCGTGCTGGCGCCTCGGCGCGTCTTGAGCAGCCACGCGACCTTCTTGCGGCGGCCGCAGTCGACGTTCTTCCACGCCGACACGAGCGCGTCCGCCGCCGCCTTGACCACGAGCGCGCGCTTGAGCTGGTCGCCGGGCGAGAGGATGGCGCGCACGAACACGTCCACTGTGTTGTACGTGTGCTGCCGGTAGACGCCGCAGACGGACATGCTGCCGCGCACGCGGCCGTCGAGCGCGGGCGTGTGCGAGAAGCTGATGGAGTGCAGCAGGTGGTAGCCGACGCGCTCGCCGTTCGAGAGCGTAGCGATGCCCGTGGCCTCGAGGTAGACGAAGTCGCGGTTCTTGACCAGCGGCTTGACGTACGCGGGCATGGCCTGCTCCATCCACTTGAGCGTGAGCGACCGGAACGGCTCCTGCGCCGTCGGCTCGGCGAGCGTGGCCAGCACGGCGGCGTCCGCCACGCGGTCCTGCACGTAGGACGACTTGACGCGCATGGCGTCCAGCGTCGGGTTGAGCACACCGTACATGGCGTCGTCCAGCGTGCCCTCGACCGTCCCGACGACTTGCAGCGCCGGCAGCTCGGGCGGCGGCGCCGGCGCGCCGTCCCCTTCTTCTTCTTCTGGCGACGGTCCGCTGTCCTCGACGCCTTTGGCCCGCCGCGCGTCAAGCGCCAGCTCAGCGTAGACGCGCACGCTCTCACGCTGCTTGACGAGTCGCCAGCGCCGGTCGTCCAGCTGCCGCCGCTCCTGCCGCACGTGCCGCTCGTAGCGCTTGACGCCGTCCGAGACGAAGATCCGCGCCACGTCCGCGAGCCGCGCCGCGTCCTCCGCCGACAGCACCAGCGGCGCGAACGGGCTCACGAACGGGAGCGTCATGCGTGGGTGTGGATTGATCGATAGCTGGGCGTCCGAAGCTCTGGATGTGCAGCGGAGACCGTGGATGCGATGGCCTGAAGCTGGGCGTCTGGCTTCTCCAGTGACTTCTTCGCCGGCTTCTGCCTCGGTGGCAGGCGGCCGACCAGGTGGCGCGCCGGCTGCCCGCGCATGGCCCACGCACGGGGTGGACTGACGCACGCGGAGGCCACCAGCGCCGCCAGCATCAGGAGTGGGTGCGACATCCGATCCCCTGGATATTTTGGCTCTGCAAAACAGGTTGAATAGCCTTGTATCCTAGTTTGGAACAGAACAGGAGAGTACGAAAACAGACAATAAATACCAATTGGAACGTGTGAATGTAGGAATAGGATAAATTCCCAAATTGGAGTGCTCGAGGAGGTGCCGCACTGGCCCTGGAGTGGGTGTCACACGTCAGACTGCCAGACGTCTGGGAGCAGCCCACACACTCACGCTCCTCTCATCGCCAAAGCGAACGCCAGTCTGTTGAGAGCGGCCGACACAATCAGCAAAATCCAGAGTTCCAGTCGTAAACGATTGAAATCCATAAACTGGCGAGCCGGTACTCCATTCTGGTTTTCAAGCCCGCGGTCTATTATTTGGTCGATCGTATCCACACTTGGAGTAACAGGAGTTCGTTGGCTGCATCATGAGCTCGACGCAGCCGCCGACGCTGGCGCCGCGCGTGTTCCTCGCGTTCGACGACTTCTCCCGCGCGGGCAAGCGTGCGTCTCGCCTGCGTGTCTCTCTCGCTCTCCTCCCAGGCCATTCGCGCCGATCTGACGTCCGCTGCCGGTCTGCAACCACGCGAACTCCGCAGACGTGCTGCGCCTCGCGTCCGGATCGCCCTCGACCCCTTCGCCGCTGTCCGCGCTCCGGTCCACTGCGTTCGAGCAGCATGTGCGCTGCTGGACGGCCGCGGGCGATGTGAGCACGCGAAACACCGCCGCGTAGCGCGTCCCGGGGCCTAATCGCCGCTTGTTTCCGCCCAGGACGCGACCTGCATCGTGGTCGACAGCGCGCTGATCTCGGCGACGGAGCACTGGAAACTCGCGGACGCGCTCGCCACCGCTCTGTCGGACGCCAATGTCCAGGTGCTCACGGTCCTGGGGGCTGTGCACTTGCCCTACGCCAAGCCCGCGAGCGACTCGGCGATGTACTACGCGACGCTCGGAGGTGATGGACGTGAGACCTTCGTGCCGAGCGCCAGCTTCCAGCCGCTGGACGCCGACTGGGAGGTCAAGGATTCGTTCCTCTCCAGTCTACTGCACCTGCTGGCGGTCGAGCGCTCGACGACGGTGCAGCTGCTGTTGGCCAAGGGCTACCGCCCGGGCCGCAACCTGTCGGGAACCTACGAGGTGGGAGGCCGCGTCACGCCTGCATGGATGCCTCTCCGACTGTGCTGCTGACCTCGAGTCCCTTGCGTCATGCATGTGCAGGCGGCCGAGACGCTCACGGACGCGCTCAAGGCGTGGACGAGCGGCAAGCTGGCGGTGGACCCGACGGACCTGAAGCTGAAGCTGCCCGCGCTGCTGGCAGCCGACCCGAGTCGAGGCCACGACAGCGCCGCCTCGCCGTCGATCGACCACGACGCGCTGCTGCTCTACAACTAGGCTAGGTGAGCTTGACACACAGTAGATGAGGCATCGATTGCCACGGCTGAGCGTTCAGTTCAACACGGCATGTTGAGACGGGAGCGCTGCTCGAGGCGGTGATGGTACAGGGCACGAACGTGTTCGAGTCGCTTTTTGGTCCTTCATTCCGGGGTTATCTCTCTCTGTTTCGCTCTTGCGCCGCGCCGCCACTTGGGCAGTCGCCAGGCTGGCTGCCAAGGCTCCTTGACGCTGGCGCAGGCGCCGCGTCAGGTCGAGTCCGACGGAGACGCGCGCGCTGCCCGCCACACTGACTGGGACTGCCTACTCCATCAGGAGCACGATCTTGCGCTTGGTCGTGCGGTTCACGGCCGCGAGCAGCGCGTCGTCGAAGTCGGCGAACTTGTACGTCTGTATCCAGGTGCGCAGCTTGCCGGCCTCGACGAGGCCCGCGAGCTCGTTGAGCATGGCGGTGCGCTCCTCCACGGACGCGTCCTTGACCCACTCGCTGAGCCAGAAGCCCTTGAGCGTGATGTCGTGGAAGATGAGCGAGCCCGTGCCTACGCTGACGGCCTCCTTGCTCATGCCGCCGTACGTCACGTGCACGCCCTTCTTGGCGAGCACCTTGGCGATCTCGAGGCTGCTCTTGCCGCCGACGGCGTTGAGCGCGAGCTTGGGGGCCGGCAGGTCCGAGATGAGCTCCTTGAACTTGGCCGAGCCGAGGTAGTCGGCGGGCACGACGACCGTGGCGCCGAGCGCCTTGAGGTGCTCGACCGTCTGGTCGTAGTCGCCGTCGTTGCGCACGACGTTGATGGTCTTGATGCCGCGCAGCTTGGCGAGCTGGATGACGGCCTGGCCCACGGCGCTGTTGGCGGCGTTCTGGATGACGACGTCGCCCTTCGCGAGCGGCGCGAAGTCGGCCAGCAGGCGGAGCGCCGTGGCCGGGTTGACGGCCAGCGTCGCAGCGTCCTCGACCTTGATCTTGTCCGAGACCTTGAGCACGTCGGCGCTGGCGGCCACGGCCTTGTTGCGCCACGTGCCGAAGCCCGCCTGCGTGGGGATGACGCGGTCGTTGACCTTGACGTTGGTGACGCCGGCGCCGACGGCCGTGACCACGGCCACGCCCTCGTTGCCCGCGACGGCCGGGAACTTGGGGCGGATCGCGTACGCGCCCTGGATCTGCGACAGGTCGGCCACGTTGATCGGCGCGGCCAGGAACTTGAGCGCCACCTGCCCGGCGGCCAGCGGCGCCTCCTTGTCGTCCGGCTCGCTCGTCAGCACGTTGAGCGGGTGTCCGTACTCGGCGTAGCGCACGGTGCTCATGGCGCGCAGCGACGCGACGGCCCTGGCGCCGGCGCCGGCGCTGGCGACTCCCTTGGCGATCGACGCGAGCATCTCGCGGGTCTTCGGCGGCGGCTGGCGCGGCGGCGGTCTCGGATGGCGCGGTGGCACTTGGCACTTGGCACTTGGGCACGTCTCGAGCCCCCCCGGGACGACCAGCGGCCACGGAGCGTCCGGCCCCCCTCGGGACCTGTCGAATATTATATTTTCAGAAATATGAGGGACTACGAGGGAGGTGTACTTGGAAAATGTAAGCAAGCGAGATCCGACATGTCGACTTCGTTCCGCTGATCCGATTCGCATCGGGTCTCGCAGGGTGCGGGGTTATCATGGCGTGGGGAGTGTGGACCACATCGTATCCATCTTGTGCGCCACACGTATTCCACACTTTTTACGTAAAAAGCGTCAACGGCGCTGTTGGTAAAAAGTCGCGAGGCGCGCCAACCACGCAATGACGACAAGGTCTTCTCGTCGTCAGTGCGCAGACCGATCTCATGGCCACTTCGCCTTCCGCCTCCGGTCTCCTTCGTCTTCTGCATTGCCGCCGCCGCCTTCATCGCCTCCGCCTTCTCCGCCTCCGTCTTCTTGTCTGCATCTTCCTGTGTGTTCGCTTCCTGTGGCTGTGCCTCCCCTGTGATTATTTAAAAGTTTGAGATCCGTCAATCGCGCGACTCGGCGCTCCGCTCGTCGGGACGCCGGGCCGTGGGATTCTGTGGACAGCATATCGCTTGTTGATGGGGATCACCTTCCAGTCGTTTGTCTGCCTGCGTGTTAGCTCTGCGTGTGGTCGCTCGGCTGGCCTGTTCTCAATGATCAACTGATTAATCTTTGAGACCTGAACTCTCCTCGGAGAGCGCGTTGACAACAGCGATTCCTGAGAGAACAGCAGCCCACCATTCCAGCCTTCTTGCATGTCCTAGTGTGACAGAACTGTAATACACGCTCAACTCTTCTCGTTCACTGTTGCCACACCCCACCTCCTCTCTCTCGGGGCTTACAAGCCGAGCGAGGGCCAGCTCGAGTGCGTCTGGAAGCAGCCGCCGTCTTGGCGCGCGAGGGCGTGGCGAGCGTCTGGAGCGCGCTCGCGCTCTTGGACGGGAAGAGCTCGTCGAGCACGCCGGCCTTCTCTCGGCCCCAGCGCTCGTGCTCGTGGTGCAACTGCGCGATCTTCTGCTGCGGCGGGTTGTGGAACAGCAGCGACTCCTGCAGCGCGTTCATCGTCCCGCTGTGGTACTGCACGCTGAGCTCGGACAGGAGCTCAGCCTGCAGCACGAGCGTCTCGACCATGGTCTGCGAGCGCACCGTCACGGGCGACGGCTGCCCGGGTTGCAGTACGCTCAGCTCGCCGAAGAGCTGCCCACTCGCCAGCACCGCGACCGTCACGTCCTCGGTCACGAGTTTCTTGGCGTTGGCGAGCTCCTGCGCTCCCGTCACCAGCCGAGGGTTCGTCAGCATCCACCCGTTGTCGAGCACCCACGAGCCGTCAACCGAGCGAGACGTGAGCTGGTCGGCCGCGCTCCCTGCTCCGTGGTGCCGACCAGTGTTCCTGGACTCGCGAGTCCGACCGACGGAGGCCGGCGCGAGCGTGATCGCCTTGCGCACTTGGCACACGCCGCGCTTGATGAGCCAGAGCTGCTTGACCACGTCGCCCGAGCGCAGTACGTCCGTGCCCGGGTCGTAGATCTTGGCGCCCGACGCCGCGGCGAGCGACGACAGCGTGTCCTCCGGCAGGCTCTCAAAGCCTCGGCACTGGCGCAGGAACTCGAGCCGAGACGCGTGCTGCGCCTGCTCGTGAGCGCGCAGGATGCTGTAGAACGCGCTGACGTCCAGCACGAGGCAGCTGACGTCGCCAAGACACGAGAGCGTGGCTGGCTCAGGAGGCACGAACCCGGCCTTGCTGCTGCTCATGGTGCCAGTGTTGTCAGGAGTCATGGCGAGGCCCACGAGCGACCGGAAGGACTTCATCCGCGGCAGAATCGGACTCGCCAAGGGCGAGAGAGCCGTAGCGCCCCCCACGCCACGCTCGAGGCGCCCACCTCGAGCCGGCACGGCGGAGCGGAACGTCAAGAAGCGACCGTCCGTCGATGTGGTTCCTGGCGGCTCGATGCCGACGCAGTCTCCTTGGTACAGCGTCTTGAGCTCGCGGTACTTGCCCGCCCCGACAGTCCGAACGAGTGGGGCTGTCGTGTCGAGCACCACGAAGAAACTCTTGCTCGAAACACCCTGCTTGACGATGGTCTGCTCGGCGGAGAAGCTGTGTTGCGTCGCCTCGCTCAGACACTTCTCGACCATGGCGTTGTCCATGCCGCGGAAGACGCTCCAGCTGCCGACACGCTGGAGTGCTCCTTGGATGTCCGACGAGGAGCGAGCCAAGCGTCCGCGTGTCAGGAACGACACCAGCCAGTCTTTCGCCGTTTGCCGGCCGCTCCGATCCGACTGGCCAGGCTCTTGCGAGGCTGCTGACGGAGATCCCTGGAGCGATTGAAGCCCAGAGGCTGACGCAGCAGCGTCGAGTTCCAAGGACAGTGCCAGGGAATTCGCACGTGAGAGCCCCGCGTCAGACGAGAGCTCTGCCTCGTCGTCCTCGTCGCTCACGAGCGGCACATTGCGGCCGGTCGCGATCGCTCGGCGCAGGGAAGCGAGCCACGAGTAGTCTCGAATGGTCTCCTGGAACTGCCCCAGCTCCTTGAGCACGCGTGCCCGGCTCTCGACGAAGAGCAAGCTCTTGTTGTCGAGCTTGATGGCCTTGGTCAGGTCTCGCGCCGCGTCCTCGAGACGCCCAAGGCCGTACAGAGAGCACGCGCGGTTGTAGTGGACGACAGGGTTTGCAGGCGCGTTCTTCAAGCACTCGGTGTAGTCGTCGACCGCTTCGGCGTACCGTTGGAGGCGGTGGTGAGCGTACGCGCGGGCGAGGCGGGCCGAGACGAAGCGGTTGCGCTGCGTCCCTGGCGAGATCGTGCTGGTCGATGCGGTCGGGAGCTCTGTCAGGAACTGGAGGCCGGGCTCCACCGCGCTGCCCTTGCTCTTCCTCAGCAGCAAGCTCGTCTTGGTGACCATCTCCTCAAAGTTATCGGTGGACCGGTGGTGGACGTTGCGCGCGGAGAAGTCCGCCTCCTGTGATATATAGGAGTTGAATGCATTAGAAGTCGCGAATATGCATCGCGTCGTGTATTCAGGAGGCCTCACGGTGGATCGAGTGTCCTCGATTGGCGCGAGGCATTGAACCGCCAGTCGAGGCAATGGCATCGACGCAGCCGGCACGCCGACTGCTCCCCTGCCAGTCGGCATGGCGACTCACGACCTCACTCGAGCGCAGGTGCCATCACCTTGACAAATGGAGGCAGCTGCTATTCTTGGATGAGATCGACCAATGTTTGCACTGTGGAGTGACAACATGCCTCCCAACCAAACTATCCACGACCTGCAGGCATCAAGTTTCGTGGCGACTCGAAGTTCGGATCTGGAAGCGCACGCTGTCAGGGAAGCACCAACCTGTCTTCTAAACGCCTTTGCGTCGGGATTTAGGCACACCAAGAGTGAAAACGAGGTGCTGTCGCGGTGTGCTCGACGCATCCAACGCCTTGCAAGTTCTGAATGACACAACAAGTATACTGCTGGGGAGTTTATCCACCTCCGATCTCTTTCAACCGGTCTGCGTAGCGAAGCGTGTTGAGCGTGTGGTTGCAACTCTCGGACCACGGCGACACGGTGGCGATCATGATGGTCTTGGAGTTCTCCGACAGGAAGCTGCAAGCAACCACGCAGGTGTCAGTGATGGGAAGCTGATCAGCTTCGCCCCTACAAGAGGCTGCGAATCGAACCTGTCTCGCAGCAGTTGCGTCAGCTTGCTTTGCCGGAACGGGATGTGGGTCGCGCCGCGGTCCAGCGCGCGGATGCACTCCTTCAGCGCTAGCAGGCTCTTGTTGATTTCGGCACCCTCCATGCGCGTGTTCTTGCTGCTCAACGACCTCGTGTTAGTCAAGCAGCAGGCCCCAGATACCGATCGGCGCTGTACCTGTCGCTCTGTGTATCACACGCTCGCTCGCTCCCCGCGAGGTCGACCATCGAGAGCCGTGCCATGACTACCTGTTGCTTCCCCGCCTCCGCGTAGAGCGTCACTCGCAGGAGTGCATGAGATCGTGAGGAATCGTCGTGCACGGCGTTGGCGCTGGTCGCTCGAGACTCCTCTCCTCGCTTAACCAAGGCAAGCAACTCCTCCGCGCTCTCGATCGGCTGCTCCTTGAGACCCGGAAGCTGCACCGTGCCGTCTCCGTCCTCCATGATCTGCACGCGGGACCGGCCGTTGAGCAAGTCGTTAACCGTGTTCATGTAGATCTCGTAGAAGCTGACGCCGATCGACACGTGCGGAGCCTTGGAGACGCACGTGCACAACTCGTCGAGCCGCGCGAAGATGGCGGCTGCTGCTTGGCGGTACATGGACTTCATCGTGTACGTCTTGCCAGAGCCCGTCTGGCCGTACGCGAAGATGGTCAGGTTGTTGGGCTGGTAGCTCGGTGGGAAGTTGACGACGAAGTTGGCTTTGCTGATCAGGTACGGGACCATCGGCCCCACGGACGCCTCGTACACCTGCTCGCTCGCCTGCGCCTCATCAAAGACTCCGTCGAACTGGAACCGGTGGTTCTCGAGCGACTCGGAGCAGTCGACCTTGAGCTTTGGTTCGTGGCACAGCAACTCGCGACGCATTCGTCTGTCCAGTTGCCCGCTCTCGTTGAGCTGCGAGTACAGGCACGTGAGGATGTCGTACCCCTTGGCTTTGAGCTCCTTCTTGGACAACGGTCGCTTGCGGATGAAGACGAACAGCTTTGCCGAGCTGATCTGTGTCTCCGGCGAGTCTTTCGACAAGGATGGGAGCCGTGCAGGTTGACCCTTTGTCGCGAAGGCCGCCAATTGTCCAGGCGGCATAGTCTCTCGGTACTTTTGGATCAAGCGGCGGAATTTGTACCCGCTGTCATCGCCGTGCTCCTTCAGCTCCGTCTTGATGCGCTGCTTCTCCTCGGCCTGTTGCTGCCGCCGCTCCTCTCGCTTGCGTTTGATCTCCGCCAGCGCGTCCATCGTCGATCCCTTGGCTTTCTTTGCCTGTGTTGACTGATTCACCGCCTTCGATGCCGGTCGAGCTCGCCAGTTCGGGACACTCACCGCGTCCGTGTCGTCGCTGCAGTCGTTGTCAGTGGTCGCAGGCTTTGATGTCGGCTTTGTGCGCCAGTCGGGGACTCGAGAAGCGTCGGCGTTACCGTCACTGCAGTCATTGTCTTCGTCCCCGATGCTGAAGTTGTTGCTGCCGCCGTCATTGGATGACAAGTTGTCGTCCTTTGAACTACATCGCGAGCTGGAACTCCGCTGAGCCTTCGAAGGAGCCACCATGGGCGTCCAGCTCGATGATTCCGGGTCAATCGACTGCTCCTGCGGTTTAAAAGGCTGGTCGTCGCTGCTGCTCTTGTCGTAAAGCCCTTCCCGAGAACGCAAGACGCGCGGCCGCAGCGGATGATGCTGCACTGGCAGCGACGGGTCCGATAGTGACGGCGTTGGTGGTCGTCGAGGAACAACTTGCTCCTTCTGCTCGTGTCTGACGGAAGGAGAGTTCATGCGATCAGCTTGGAACCTTGACGCGCCTTCGCCTCGCACTTCTGTCACATGCTCTGGTGTCGGAGCAGCAGCTTTCGCAGCCGGCTTGCGCTTGGCGAAAGGGTTGATCAAGGCTCGCCCCTTCCACTTGTTGACCTGCCCGTCGTCGCTCTGAGCGTCGTCGCTGCTCGCCTTCTTCCAGGGGCGGAAGAAGCCTGTCGGTGTAGCAGAAGTGCTGCTTTCGCACTCGGGTGAGTCCTCCAATTGGTTCGAGGCGTCCAGACGAGCGTCCAAGGCGGCACCGTCGTCATTGCCCTCCTTGTCCTCCTTGGAAGTGGCTCGCGCTTGAGCTGGGAGACTCTGAGTCGACCGCACCGAGTCGGACGACGCGAGGCGATGCTCCTCCTGCCTGTGCTCGTGCTGCAGTTGTCGTCTTTGAGCGTCTATTTGTTCAGGTTCCACACGCTGGTTCTCCTGTCGAACATCATCTTGCTGCTGCTGGAGCGTCGATGTCGAGGCTACCGGTGCCAGCAGCCGCTGCGACCTGAAGACGCTCGGGAAAGCAGTTTGTGCGGGTTGGTCCGCGTCCGCTTCCGTTCGTTCCTCCGGTTGCTCGTCGATTTGCTGCGCCGGGCGTTGGAGCGGGGGAATGGTGGCCGCTACCAGCCGCTTCGGGGGGAGTCCGCGCATCGGCTTGGGCTTGTTCCAGCCCGAACCAAAGCTGTCGAAGCCAACACCAGCCCCACTGTCCGCTTCAACGACGATGTTTGCCGACCATGGAGGCAGCGACGGCGGTGGTGGCGGTGGACGCTGCTTGATGGTCGGCCAGTCGCTCGCTGCTCCATTCGCGTCCGAGCTGTTGAACCCGCTGACCTGCTGGTGCAGCTGCCGCAAGGATCCGCGGCCGTCCATGGTCCCTGGCAAGCGCCACGGCGAGCCACGGGTTCATGAGCAGCACGACGAGGAAGTCGTCGACGACGGTGGTGACGGGATGGCGAGGGACCTATTTCGGGAAAGCATTGGCAACGAGCGAAACCCCTGCTGTCTTGAGACGTTGAGGGGGAGAGTGGTAATGCATGACAAGGCCAAACGCGACAACTTGTTGCTGGGGAGGTTTATAAAGACTACTGCTTCGACGCGATAGATAGTCTTGGGACTCGCGGGAGGGTCAGAGAGCGATATGCAGGAGGTGAATGGAGAAGAAGAGATGAAGACGCGAGTCCCTCGGCGGCGAAGAAGCAACGAGACGAGACGCTGCTGCCACTCGTCACGGCGTCCGGGGCTTAGCAGGCGCTCGCGCGCGCCGCGTCGGCCGTGGCCTTCCAGTCCGTGTGATAGATCTTGACGAACGACACGACACAGCCGAACGAGATACCGGCCGTGAGCCCGAGCCACATGCCCTCGACGCCCCAGCCGACCGGGAACGCCAGGTACAGCCCGAACGGCAGGCCGATGACGAAGTACGAGAAGAGGTTGAGCAGCGCGCCGAGCGTCTGGCGGCCCGTGCCGCGGAAGACGCCCTGCATGACGCAGTTGATCGAGTCGCACATCTGGTACGGCATGAGGAAGAGCAGCGCGTGGGCCGCGAGCGCCACCGACGTGTCGTCGTTGATGAAAACCTCGGGGAGCAGCGTGCGCAGCGCCACGATGACCACCACAAGCACGGCCGAGATGCCCGTCGACAGCGTCATACCGAGGTTGGACGCCATCTTGGCGTGCTGCGGCTGGTTGGCACCGACGTAGTTGCCCACGAGCACGTTCGTGGCCACCGAGATGCCGAGGAAGACGTTGAACGCCATGGTCGACACGTTCACGAGCACCGAGTGGACGCTGATGGCCACGACGCTGTTGGGCAGCAGGCCAACGAAGACGGCCATGATCTCGAACGACCACCACTCGAGCAGCATCATGAACATGCCCGGGATGCCGAGCTCCAGGAACGGCCGGATGTGTGAGACGGCCTCCTTCAGGTGCCACCCGGGCCACCACGTGTGCAGCGCGTCCGGGTTCCATACCAGGTACGGGATGAGCGCCAGCGGTAGCACAATATTGGAAATGGTGCGTGCAACGGCCGCGCCGACGAAGCCCATCGGCGTGTAGAACGTGAGGTAGAAGCCCAGCAGCAGGTTGACGGCGTTGCTGAGCACGGCGATGTACACCATCGGTGTCATGATGTTCTGCGCCTGCAGAAGCTTCTTGAACAGCTCGTACACATAGAGGAACGGGATGCCGACGAGTTGGATCTGCGTGAACTGGCCGGCGAGCATCGCCACGTCTCGCGGCTGGTCCATCCAGATGAGGAAATCCGCGGTGAACCAGTTGAGCACCCAGACGGGGATGACCGTGAGTCCGAGCACGATGACGCCGCTCTGGAAGTACACACCGAGCAGCCGCGGCTTGCCGGCGCCGTAGGCCTGTGAGCAGAGCGTGTCCATGGCCGTCGCGAGGCCAAAGCCGAACGCCACGCCCGTGAGGTTCATGACCATGCTGGACAGCGACACGCCGTCCACGTACTGCTTGGTCATGGGCGAGTCCATGTGGCCTACGAGCGTCAGACTGATGACCGACGGGAAGAACTCGAGCAGGTACGTGAAGATGACCGGGTACGACAGCCGGCAGATCTTGACCAGCTCCTTGCGCGTGCTGGGCAGCGTCTCGGACTCGTCACTGACATCCGCGCCGAGCTCCAGGTCGTGCTGTCCGCTGGCCTTGTGGTGCGCGCGAAGCAGCGGCGTGCGCTCGGCCACTCGGGCCGTCTTGGTCACGACTGTCGGCGCTGACGGCACGAGCTTGCGCGAGATGCCGGGCGATGGCGGCGAGCCGAGCGACCGGATGGAGCTCGACGTCGAGCTGGTCGAGTCCGAGTCCGTGTCCTCAGAGGACTGGTCGCTGAAGCCGAGCTTGCCACTGGCCTTGCCGCGAGGAGACAGCACGCTGGCGCCGACATCGCGGCGCCACTTGTCCACGTGCGACTTCCACGCCGTGTCGGCGTCCTTGGCGGCCATCTTCTCGGCCGAGAGCGCGCCGTAGCTGGCCACGCGGCCGCTGGGCCGCTGCGCCGCCGGGTGCTCTCGCTCTCGCGTCATGGCGGCACCGCGTGCGGCCTTGGCTTGGGGCGGCGCCTTGCGGGCGGCGAGCGAGTCGCGATGTCCGGGCCGGAGCGGCTTGGGCAGCGCAGGCTTTCGCGTCGCGTCGTTCTGGGCGCGGGTCTTGGGCTTGAGCGCAGGCCGAGGGCGGCTCGGCGGGGCCTGGGTCTCGCCAGCTGCGGGCGCGGCCCGGGGCCCGAGCCGGAGCCCTCCGTGGCCGGCGCTCAAGCCGCGATTATCGCTACTCCCGCCACTGGCGCTGCCGTCTCCGCCGTCGTCCTCCATGGCCGCCATTGCGCGCGGCGGGATAAGGGCGATGACGACGACTGGCGGGCTGGAGGGCGGGGACTCGAGGCTGCTGGAAGCTGGGAAGGCGCGCGCCGTTACGCTGCTGGTGCTTGCGGCTGGCGGCAGGTGGTGGATGGCGGCGCTTCGCTTCGGATCTTAGGACGAGCGCGAGGACGACGGAGCGGCGGCCGGTAAGCGACTGCAATTACGATTCGGATACAAACTGCGCGACGGAAATAGACGACCGCGAGTGAGGACGCCAGCGTGACGATGGAGAGAGACCGACAGAGAGAGAGAGAGAGAGCATGACGGACCTGACGTCGAGGGTGGTCCAGGTGAACGAGTCGGCAAACTTCGCCATATACGCAGGCCGCGCGCTGGAGTCGGAGGCCGGAGGCGGCGACGTGCGCCGAAGGGATGCGCGGAAAGATCGGCCGGCTGGAGGGACGAGGAGGGGCGTTCCGCGCGGGTTCCTACGCCGGGGGGCGGGCTGCCACGGCGGGACGCGGGGGAGGGCGGGAGGCGGTGCGCTGGAGGCGGGGATTCGGAGACTGCCGCCGTCCTGTGAGCTGGTGTCGGGAGGGCGATTGGAGGCATGGTGCGGCGCGTTTGACTTGGGTTAAGTATGGAGAGAGCGGGACCGAGCGTCACATAGGGACTGCGGGCTGATGACGGGACGCTGGTGTGACTGGAGGGAGCGGCGAAATGCGCTGCTGAGCAACTGGGGCATCTTCTGTTCGTTGGATTATTGTATCGCAAGGAGTTCAAAGTCACTTGGTGTTGTATGAATTATGAGACCTAGATATTGATATATTGCCTTGAATAGTATCGGACAGGCAGTGCATATTCGCACGCATTACTGTAAAACGTCAGGCTCAGGCGGACTGGCAGCTGAAACGCAGCGCAACGAGTCGACTGAAGCTGCGAGCGTACAGTGCCACATCGAGACGTGCATTGTGTGACGCACCGAACCGGTTCGGAATCTCGACGAGAGGTTCGCTGTGGGGCGTCGCATGTTGCCTGTGTCCATGCCGACAGCCCTCCAGCGCAACGAGCGCGGTCACTACATTTTTTCGAGTGAATGCGGCGTCACCCACCACCTTGGCTGAAGCTGGTTTCCCATGGCGATCCGCGCTTTGCGTGTCTTTGAAAGTGGCGCCTGCTTTTTCGAACGACGCCCATAAAACTGTTTAACGGTAACTGTGCTCGTGGATTCCCTCGATTGTCGCACGGCGTGCGAACACCTCGGTGAAATTCGCGAACACGCACGTGGCGCCCATGAGAATCCGCCGGGAAGATAAAGCGGCAGCGCCGCATGCATCAACGTGCCATACAATCCCCCATGGCGGGTCGATCGGCATTTTCGATCGGCATTCTCGAACGGAGGATGGAGCATGGAATCTCAACGTGTTCAACAGACGAAAATGCAGACGACGAGACGAAGAGTTCAGTCTCCCAGTCAAGCCACCGCGGTACTTATAATAAATATCAGGTCATTGATGATTGTATGTACACTGACAACACTAAGATATTACTCTCTTTAATCTCAATATTATTAATGAAAGGTATCTTGAAAAGCAAGGTGAAATCCAATGAAGGTGTTAAGTGAGCAGATCGTGTTGGTGTGGACCACCTTGTCCCACGCCGCTGGATCCAAAAGCGGTCGCGATCATCGTCTTGCCCTCCCACGACGACCATGCCGCGCGTCGTCGTTCTTCCGCTGCTGCTGCTGCAGCTTTCGCTCCTCACGTGCGTCATACATGCGCTCGACTTCGGCGACTTTGCGGATCCCTGCAAGCCGTTCACGTGCAGGTCGCCCGGCAAGAAGCCCGTCCCCAAGAAGTGCGTTCGATGGAGGCACCTCCTTGATCGAAGCAGGCGCTCACATCTTGCCTCGCCCGACAGGAGCTTCGAGTTCACGGCCAATGGCTGCGGCACGGCGTCGCTGCCGATCAGCGCCGGGCCCGAGTTCGCCGACTGCTGCAACTGGCACGACGCGGTGCGTGTCGTCGCTGATAGATCGACGCGTGTGGTTTGGCGGCGGCTCCGACCTCACAGAGACGTTGGAGCAGTGCTACAGCACGTGCGGCATGAAGAAGCCCAAGTGCGAGAGCCGCCTGGACAAGTGCATGAAGGCCAAGTGCGCGGCCATGCCCGCCGGCGAGGAAAAGGAGAACTGCGAGTCGATCGCCAAGCTCTTCACCTTCGGCGCCAAGGTGCGCCGCGCTCTCGCGACGCCTCGACGCGGTGACGCAAGTGGCTAACACGCGGTGCTGTGCGGCAGACGATGGCGTGCCCGGCGTTCCAGGCGGCGCAGAAGGAGGCGTGTCGCTGCGTGGACGCCGACAAGGTCGCCAGCGCCACGCGCAACCGGCTGGTGCACTTCCTGGCGCAGAGCGGGGCGCCAGAGGAAGAGCTCGCGGCCGACGCGGTCGACGCGCTGCTGGACAAGTACGCGGGCCGCGAGCCGCTCATGTTCTTCCGGCTGCTCATGAAGTACCCGTCCGCGCTCAAGATCGACGCGGCCAAGCGCAACTTCATGGACGACATCCTGCGCGGCGCCGGCGGTCCCGACCGCACTAACGCGCCGCGCGCAGAGGAGGAGAGTCCTCCCGTGGACGAGCACATCGAGCTGTGAGCGACGATGGATTCATCGAGCCCCAAAGAACCTCATAAGCGCGGCCGGCGATCGCGTTCGTGAACGGGTTGTTACTGCGCGTAGTCGCTGACGTACTCGGGCTTGCAGATATTGATGCCGTACTCCTTGAGGCTGGTCCGCGGCCACCAGTGTGCTGTCGGTCAGCACCGCGCTCCGAGAGGGGGAGCAACAGGCAACAGCAGTGTCGTCGCACCTGACCGCGAGGTCCTCCATCGTCAGCACGGTTCTCGTGGCCGGCCCGGCGCTGCCGACGGCTGGAGCGGGCGCGTGGGCGGCCGCGGCCGCCGACTGCGGGCGGATGCGCTGGATCTGCATGGCGTCGTGCATGACGTCCTCCAGCAGCTTGTGCGCCGCCAGCGCGACCATCCGCGTGCTGTGGGGCGGCGTCTTGTTAGCTCGCAGTCGCCGAGTAACGGAGCAGGGAGACGCAGACACTCACACGCGCGGGTCCGTGGAGACGAAGCCCACCTGCTGCAGATAGTACTCGACCACCTCCTCGGGCACCGACGGCGCGTAGTCCGCCAGCACGTCCAGCAGCTCGCGCACGGCCGCCGCGTCCTCCATGTTGGTGTCAGTCGGCACGTCGATCGGACAGCGAGCTTGACAATAGAGGCGTTCTCAACTCTAACCGTATTTGGCGAAACGAAACGTCGTTTTGACCCCTCCGATCAACAGCCGAGCGACGATTCGGTTACGTTTCCTACTCATTTCAAGAATGACGCTAACCGCGTGAAACGTCGGTCTGCTCTGGTCGCGGATTGGTCACTGGACAAGTCAGAGTATTTTCCAGCGAATCAACATTCGCGGTAAAGTCACGAATAAAGCACGGTGGGTGTATTTGTTCTTCAAATGACTTGGAAACGTTTGAAACGTGTTGAAAACGTATTAGAAACGACAGTTCATTATTCGAGCAGGTAAGGTATCCACAATTTTGACGACAACGGTACTTCTGAAACGGTTACGCGGTAACCTTTCAAGTCGCCGCCATGCCTTTCGTGCACCTTCGCCGTCTTCCTCCTCCCTTCCCACCTTGCGCTGGCACAGCTTGGGCGAGGTCTTGATGTACACGCGCCTGGACTCGGTGCTCGGCCATCCAGAACAACTATCGCGGGCGGGCCACACAATGCGGCAATGCTCGACGCACGTTGACTCGAGCGGGCAGGCAGTGCCTCCCGCGCCTGTAGTCCGCCTTCCCGCCCCCGTCCATGCCGAACGGGCAGCGTGCAGCGCACGCACACCGCGTGGAGTGTCCTTTTCCGCTCTCTCCGTGTCACTGTCCAGTGCGTGGCGGGCGGGTCCGCTCGATGCGCAAGTCGGCATCGCCAGCCAGGCGATGACGGACCGCCGGGCGTCTTTACACGGGCGAGCCGAGTCGGTGTGAACCCTCCTTCGGCATGTAAAAGCCGGCCCCGAGGGTGCGTTGCGGGCATTTCGGAGCTGATCTGGCGTACTGTGGCACTGGTGGCCCAGACTCAAGCGCGGGTCGGGAAGACGCATTGAAGCCGGCGAGTCAGCACGCACTTGGCGTTTGTATGGCTCGCCATGCATTTTCCAGAACACGACGCGCTGCTCACACGCGCAAGGCAAAGGAGTGAATCTCCCACCGAACCGCGACGGGTCTTCGAATATGGCTCGCACATTGCGTCGCTTTACTCTAAAAGTGCCGGCCTGGTCTCGATGTGAAAAACGTCAGTCTCACCTCGCGTTATCTCTCTTATATCAGTGTATTTTCCACGAACATCACACATTTGTGTCGATATATACTGATATAATGGTCGAAATGGATGATCCCATGCTGCAGGCTGCGCGCATCCCCCGCGGCTTGAAGCGCATCAACGCGCGTCCTTCCAGCGGGCAACTCGCTCCTCTGGCCACGCGAGTGCACTGCTCTCTCGACGCGAACGCTGTAATGACTGTACAGTATGCTGTAGGACGGCGGGGCCGTGGGCGTCAGCCATGGCCTGTGCGTCGATCCCCGGGCCGCCCGGCCGGTCCATTCCGCAACTCGCCGGCCGCCGGACAGAGCACCACCACCGAGACGCAAAGCGACCTGCCAGGCAGCCAGCCAGCATGAGCTCGTCCAGGGGCGACGGGCTGTACTTCCCGGCGCCGCGCGGGCTGATGGTGACGGCGCCGACGGGCCGCGACCGGCTCGTCATGTCGGACCAGGAGCTGTGCGACGACATCGTGGCGACGCTGCCCAAGCTGAGAGCGGCCGTGGCGCGCGACACGTACGGCCGGCGCTGGAAGCAGGGCCACCGCAAGCACGGCGTCGACTGCTTCGAGCTGTCGACGGGCGCGGACCCGGATGCGGCCATGGACGACGACCAGGCGGGCGACGACCTGGACATCGCGCACGCCGTGGTGGCCAAGGCCGAGCTGCGCTGCCACCTGAACGAGGTGCTCAACGTGCTGCTCGCGCACGAGTCGAGCGCGTACGAGTCGACCATGCAGGCGCTGGCGGGCCGCAAGTTCAAGAAGGGCGACGTGCTCTTCAGCCAGAAGCGCCGCCTCTCGCGCGAGGACCGGCGGCAGTCGCTCGTCATCGCCCCGCGCCGCGACGACTCGGAGGGCGGCGACGCCGACGGCGAGGCGCCCGAGCAGGCACTACTGACCGTAGCCACGGCGACGCTGCGGCCGACGCTCACGGTCAAGTTCAGCACGCGGCACAAGCGCACGCAGCGGCTGTGCCTGTCGACCTTCACGCAGCAGTACACGAGCGAGCACCGCGCCGTGCACGTCATCAAGACGCTGCCCAAGGCGGCGCACGACGAGCTGGTGCCGAGCAGCGACCGCACGGCGCTGCGGCGCGAGCTGGACCATCTGGCCGTCGGCTTCCACATCGAGTCGACGCGCCGCGTGCCGGGCATGGGCAGCAACGCGCAGGTCACGCGCATCTTCGCGCACGGGTACGCGTCGCCCACGCCGCCGGCGCGCTTCGGCGAGCTCGGCCGCAAGCAGGCGGGCGTGGCCAACGCCGTGGACCTGGCGCGGCGCCGCGAGGGCATCATGAACCCGGAGGCCAAGCACGTGCTGCGCGTGCTGACCAAGTCGCTGCGCAACATGGAGCTGGTCATCCGGCGCCGGCGCTTCGGCTTCCAGTCCTTCATCTACTTCCCCGTGGGCTACGACGAGCCGGCGCTCGAGCGCGCGTGCACCATCTGCAGCAAGAAGTTCTCCTTCTTCCGCCGCGACTTCTTCTGCCACCTGTGCGGCCACATGTGCTGCCGGGACTGCTCGCAGCTCTACGAGGTCGAGGCGCGCGTGGGCGAGCTGCGCAAGAATCGCTGCTGCCTGCAGTGCGTGCACCGCGTCGACTCGTGCATCTTCGACGACGAGGACCTGCTCGAGGCGCTCGACTGCCCCACGGTTGTCGACGTCGACGACGCACGCTGGCTCAACGACGACCAGTTCCACCTCGCGCTGCTCGAGTCGCACGGCGACCTCAGCGCGCAGGACACCGTGTCCGTCTCGTCGGCCGAGGAGCTGACGGAGCAGCTCAACTCGACGGACGACGCGCAGCGCTCGAATGCGCTCGAGATGCTCGGCCAGCTCGTGCGACCCGTGGCCGCGCACAAGCCGTACCAGTTCGCCGACCCGGTACTCGCCGCCAAGACGAGTCTGCTGACGTCCAAGCCCAAGAAGCGCAGCAAGGCGCGGCAGGTGGAGGTCGAGGTGGAGAACTACCTGAGCGCGAGTCTGCGCATGACCAAGGACGAGTACCGCGCGCGCGGGCGGTTCGAGGTCGCGGACCTCGAGCGCGACTACGTGCTCGAGTTCGACGAGGCCGCGACGACCACGGCGGACCACCCGCTGCCGCCCGCACCGGGCAAGCGCAAGGAGGCCAAGCGCCGGCAGTTCATCGAACGCTCGGGCGTGCTGCGCGCCGAGTACGACCACTCGGCGCTCGACCTGATCGCCGAGGTGGCGGCCAAGCGGCTCAACTGCCCCATCGGCTTCGTGTCCATGGTGGACGACCAGTTCCACGCCATCGGCGCCTACAACCTGCCCGAGGACGCCTACCACCTCGCGCGCACCAACAACGTGTGCATCCACCAGGTGTACGCCGAGAAGCCGCTCGTGCTCAAGAACCCGCAGCGAGACATGCGCTTCTCGCAGATGCCGTGCGTGCGCGAGCTCGACGTCAAGTTCTACGCCGGCTTCCCGATCCGCGGCCCGGACGGCGCGGTCGTCGCTTCGCTCTGCACCGCGGACGCCGTGCCGCACAACAACATCTCGACCAAGGACTACGCGACCATGGAGGCGCTCGCCAAGCTCGCCGGCGACCTCGTCACGCCGCGCGACACGTCGGTGTCGATGGCCAGCAGCGACGTGCTCGGCATGTCCATGGTGACCAACAGCGGCCGCGCCGAGCCCGCATACGCCTATTAGCGAGCGAGTCGAGCGAGTGAGTGAGCCTTGGTGTCGATGGTGGTTCCAGTCAGCGTGTGCATGTGTTGAAGAGTGAAACAGAGTGAGGAGAGAGGACTGTGAATGACTGAATGGCAGTTTGCTGAGGGAATTGCTTGTTGCCGTGGCTTCCAGTCTCAACACCAGCATGGGTATCGACATGGTGGTGCTGCTCTTCGTCTGAGGCTGTGGATATCGCATTGATGCTGGACACCTTGACGAACGACCTTCAAGAAGACGACTGTTTCAAGATTTCTCGTTGTTCGTTCGCTTACAGATAGAGCTGCCTTCTTCCGCTTGAGAAGGTCTAGAGAGCATCATAAACACATACAGCCGACTCGGACTCGCACACTACACACGACCACGGAGCTTCGCCCGCCGCTCGACCGCTCCTAGTGACCCGCGGCCATGATGGCGGCGTGCTTGGGCGCCACGATCTCCGAGGCGAGCTTGGCGAGCGTCTCCATAGTCGCGTAGTCCTTGGTCGAGATGTTGTTGTGCGCGACGCCGTCGGCGGCGCAGAGCGAGCCGACCACCTCGCCGTTGGGCCCGTGGATCGGGAAGCCGGCGTAGAACTTGACGCCCAGGTCCTCGACGCACGGCATCTGCGCGAAGCGCATGTCTCGCTGCGGGTTCTTGACCACGAAGGGCTGCTCGGCGTACACGGCGTGCATGCACATGTTCTCGTTACGCGGCAGGTGGTGCGCGATCTCGGGCAGATTGTAGTTGCCGATGGCGTGGAACTCCTGGTCATCCACGACCGACACGAAGCCGATGGGGCAGTTCATGCGCTCGGCCGCCACCTGCGCCAGCATGTTGAGCGCCGCGCGGTCGTAGTCCTTGCGCAGCACGCCCGACTGCTGGATGAGCTTGAGCCGGTTGGCCTCCTTGTTCGAGTCGGGCATGGGCGGCAGCGGGTGGTCTGCGTTCTCCACCTTGGACCCGTCGAACTCGAGCCGGTAGTCGCGTACGCGGTCGTTCATGGCGCACTCTTCCCGCCCGTACTTGTAGCGCGAGGCCGCCAGCTTTTCGTTCACGTGCTTCTCGATGTCGCGACGCACCTTGGCCGCCTGCGACTTGGGCTTCTTGGCGCGCATGGACGGCTGGCGCTGCATGTTGCGAGACGAGCTCGAGGACGAGCTCGACGGGCTGCTGACCAGGCGACCAAGCAGTTCGAGCGCGCGCGAGCGCTGCGCTGGGTCGTTCGAGTACAGCTGGCCAGTGAGCTCGTCCATCTCGGCCTCCGAGGACGCGACGGACGCGGCGTCCTCATCGTCGAAGTCGCTCGTGTGCACGGCGTTCCAGTCCTCCTCCGTCGCCTCGACGAGCAGCGGGCCGAGCGCGGGCACGAGGTCCTCGTCGTCGAACTTGCAGGCGTCGACCTTGACGACGCACTGGACGCAGCAGCGGTTCTTGCGGATCTCTCCGATGCGCGCCTCGACCTCGTAGAGCTGCGAGCAGTCCCGGCAGCACATGTGGCCGCAGAGCTGGCAGAAGAAGTCGCGGCGGAAGAAGGAGAACGTCTTGCTGCAGATGGAGCAGCGCTTGAGGTCCACCGCGTTCATGTCGTCGCCCGCGTACTCCTTGGGGAAGTACACGAACGACTGGAAGCCGAAGCGCCGGCGCCGGATGACGCGCTCGAACTGCGCCAGCGACTCGGTCAGCATCCGCATCACGTGCTTGGCCTCCGGGTTCATGTACGCCTCGCGGCGACGCGCTAGGTCCTGCGGGTCGACATTCGACAGCTCCTTGCGGTTGTGTTCGCGGCTGCGGAACCCGCTGGACGCGCGGTCCGTCGCGTACGCGTGCGCGAAGATGCGCGTGATCTGCGCCGAGCTGCCCGGGTACGAGCTGGGCGGCCGCACCGGAGCCGCCGACGACTGCAGGTCGAAGCCGACGCCGATGTGGTCGAGCTGGCGCCGCAGCGCCGTGCGCTCGGCCGGTGGCACGACCTGGTCGTGCACGTCTTCGGGCAGCGTCTTCATGACGTGCAGCGCGCGGGTCTTGCTCGGGTACTGGTGCGTGCACGTGGAGAAGCAGAGCTTCTGCGAGCGCCTCTGGCGACTCGTGATCGGCACGTGCATGGCGGGCGTGGGCCGCAGCGTCATGGACGCGACCGACAGCACGCCGTGCTGCGCCTCGTCGGGCTCTTCGGCTGTCGAGCTGGACCCCTCGATGTTCTTCTGCGTGCTGCTGCTGTTGCCGCCGAACTGGCAGCGCTGGTGGAAGAGCACGTCGCCTTGTTTGAAGCGCTTGCCGTTGAGCGCCGACATGGTGGACTCGAAGGCGTCCGACTCGTGGTGCATCAACACGCTCAACGCCTCGTTCAGGTGACAGCGGAGCGCCGTCTTGGCCACGACGGCGTGTAGCACGTCCAGGTCGTCGTCGCGGTCCAGCGGCGCGTAGTTGGGCTCGAGCTCGAACAGCTCGACGGCGTTGGAGCCGCTGTTGCCGGTCGTGAACATGCTCAGCGGGCCGGAGGCCGAGGACGAGGCCGCCGAGGACGCCACGCGCGCCTTCTTCCAGCGGCCGCCCTGCACGTCACTGCGCACGGCTGCGTGCAGCTTGGGGATGGTCGCGAGCACGTCGTCGCAGATCTGCTGGTCCGAGAATACGAGCGTCTCCTGGTAGTCGCGGTGCGAGCGCACCACGAGGCCCGGCGCGTTTGGAGTGGCGCCCATGCGGCTGCTGGCCGTCGTGCTGCGCGCCGTCGGCTGCTGACTGCTGCGCACGCTCATACTGGTCGGTCGCGGTCTCGCGCAGTGGCTAGAGGGGGGCTGGAATGGGCGGAGAGCGGCGGGGACGCGGTCGAGTCGGTCCGAGCGAGGCGGACGCGAGCTGCGAGCGTGTGGATCGAAGGAGCGGCGCGGCGTGTGGGCAAGCGGCAACTTGCGAAGTGAGCAGCGGAGGGGTTGGAGCGGTCGGCACGGAGAGCAAGCGTCCAGCGCGCTTGGTTGTGCGTGTGCTTGCACTCTCTTCGCAGCGTCTCGCACCAGCGTCAAAGCGTTACACGGCGCGTCGGAGCCCAGCCGGAGTGGATCGGCCGGCCGCACGCGGCTGGACTTTGGCGCCTTGGTGGGCGGCCTGGCCCGACTGCGCGCGCCACTTGCATGCCGCGTCCACCAGCTGCTCGTCCCGTGATCTTTCCTCTCTTGGCCCGTTAGCGGAGCCAACACATGCGCGCCAACCGGCACTCGGAGCGGCGAGAGGCGGGGCACGGGCTGATGCAGCGCCTTGGTGGAATGTGTCTCGCTGGGCGTGCGCGGCTGACAATGCGACGACTCGTGTCGAGTCGACCGCTGCAACCTGTTGGCGAGCAGCTGGCGCAGGACACTGGAGACTGGAGAAACGCCACAGCAGTCGGCCATCACCGTTACTGAATCATCAAGTTGCATGTGTGCTGGTGGGCCGTCGGGTTGTCCCACGCGTCCGCGTTACTCTGTTCATGGACTTCGAAGTATATGCATGACCAGCCAGCAGCATTTCGTCAAGAGGATTGCTCTCCTCGCCCGCCGACGCGCTGAGGCGAATCAAGCTTGACGGCTCGGACAGCCGAGCGAGGGTCGAAAGAGCGGTCGGTCAGGACCGCGAGCCTATCCACTCGTCCCCCACGGACATTTCAATCATTACTGTAGTCGACTCGCATGTTCGCATGTTGGACTCCGATACCGTTGATGCCGTCGCGGAGCGTGCCGAGCCGTGCCGCGACTTGGATAGTCGCCGCGCACGGAAAGAGTCGGCGAGCACGCACGACGCACGCATTGTCCACGGTGGCGGTGCCTTTACGTTATGCATGAAGCGAGCAAGGCTCATTCCGCACATGGGCGTCGAGGAAGAGGCGAGAGAGCCGCGGCAGCCGTCAACATGTTGCTAGTCAGTTGGTGTGCGCTACCATCCCCATAAGCGCTTCGGTGAGATATTATGTAGAGAGATAGATCATACCCAGCAATTTTTATGTAAATTTAAGTAATGATTAGTATTATCAGTTAATGAATAATATGTATTGTCGCAATCTCAGACAGATTCGCTTTGCACGGATTACGATGGTCGCCGTGTTTTCATCAGCGCGCATCAGCTGATCGATCGTCGATTGAGTCCCCACGCCCCACCGTCACGGTGACCGCGGGCTCCCCACGTCTGCCGGCCCCACGCTCTGGATGCTGATCGCTCGGCCCTGCATTGCATTGGAGCTTTTCTCGATCGAGGGAGAGCTGTATCGCCCGGGTCGACTCCAACAGCCAAGACCAAGCTGGAGAATCGCCTGGGCAAGGCTACCATCGCCTCCACCGCGTTCTTCGGGTCCAGTACTCCCGGTGATGGTTTAAAGGGGTCGATACTGACTGCGGCATGACCAGTGACTAGCTGTGGCCGCTCTGGGAGCACAGTGGGCTGCTGGCACAACGGCGTGGACGCCGAGGTTGGCTCGTGTGCTTGCGGGTCGTCTTTGGCCCCGGCTGAGCATCAGATGCGGTGTTTATAGCCGCATAGAGCCTCTGAGAGTCGCACCGCGTATCTCCTATCGCTATGGAGGTGGCTCCATGCGTGCGTCAGCAGAGAGAGAGCGATCGTTGTGCGTGTCGTTGCATCCCCGTGTCGCTGGTCCCGCTAGCGCTGATCATCGTGGTGAGTCACCACGATGATCGGCGCATACCAATGCTCGCCGACACGCCGTGATGTTGGCGGCCCAATCGCTGCTTGATCCAACACGGCTTGTACGTGTCGTCGGGGGCCCGGTGATCAGCACTGACCTCGTTCTTTGTCAGCGCAATGGACTTGAGTAGGCTGACTGGCTGGTCAGCGACAGCACGTCCCGCACGATGGCATCCTCCGGCCATCTCGAGGAGCGTGCACAGCGGCAATGCGCGCGCAGGCTGCGTCGGGTCGACTGGCCAGACCGACCCCCCACTATGCATTGCGGTAGTGGTAGGCGAGCGGAAGTAAGGTCAACACGAGATCGTCCAGCTTTAGGTACGTGTTGTTTTGTTTCGACAAGCCGGCGGCGCCTGTGCGCACGCTTGTTTGATCAGCACCGCCTACTCATTGCGCAGCTCATCGATCTTCTCGACCGCCACTGTGCACGTTCACGCGCATTGGTTGCAAGCAGATCGGGAACCGGGTGAAAAGGCAGCCTGCCCGCTCATAAGCCCGCAAGAGATGCACGAGGCGCAGACGGGTGATGCAGGAGCGACACGTCATTGCCTTCGGTGCGTACATTGCTGTGTCCCTCAGTTCCGCCGGTACCGAAGAAGATCCTATGCAGCTTGGCCATCGTTGACACAGCATCGTGTACTGTAGAGGCGCTGGATGCTCTTCAACTGTGGGGCGGACCTGAGTAGAGAGATGCGACTGCTGTGACTAACGCACGTTCAACTCGGAGGCGCCGCGACGCTGCAACGTTCCGGCATGCAGAGCTCTGTCGGCTCCGAGAGAGCAAGGGAGCATCGTCAATCGGCGTGCTGTAATGCGGGCACGCACCCCTCCTCGTTTGCCGGACGGCCGGCGCTTGAGCGAGAGGCCGGGTCGGGTCGCGGGAGGAGCGACTCCTTCCCACTGGGAATCTCTCCTCCTCGCTCATGTAAAAGCGGCGACGTGCCACCGTCACACCACCGTCCGCTCGAACGACCTGCAACGACGGAGCAGTCCCTTGCCGCATCGGAGAGCGCTCGTAGAGGTTCAAGTACTGTTGAGACGCCAGCGAATCATCAACTGGCGAGTTGATGCACTGCTCCTCAGGGGCCACCGAGCGCCGCACACCGCGAGCACAAGGACACGCCGGCTTCGTGTCTGATAGGGCGGGCAGGCTGCTCACTCGCATCGAGGTCGTCAGCAAGCGCGCACGGACTTGAGCTCAAGTCGGCGGCCCGACCAGATTATTCAGCGCGATTTGCAGGATTTACTTGAACAAACTATGGACGCATCGTCGTGGTGAGTCCAGCATGAACCCGGTCGACTCGACCGTCGACCACCTGTAGTGGCGGCAGCGTCCAAATCCTTGACCGTCTGGTGATACTGAATCCAAGTGTCGAATATCCGCGTTTTATCCATCGCCACGCTTGACTCGGGCTTTGTATGCCCGGCGCCGTCGCACGTCCACGACAGTCAACGAAACGCGGTCAGGCCATCACCTCCGACTGACTCGCGAGTCCCACTGCGCATTGCAGCCTGCGAGGCCATTGGCCGGGCCGCTCCGCCGTGTCAGATGCCGCGCGCCTATGCAGGACTGACGCGGGGACTCCGGCAGAGTCTCCGGAACCCTGGCGTCCCACGGGCGGCGCGGCGGAGCAGACGCCGTCGGCCGCGGGCTCGCAACTCGCATGGTCAACCAGCCCGCCCAACTTCTCCCTCTGCCTCTCTCTCTGCGCCGGTCTCCTCGGCCGGCCCGCCGGTCGCTGTCGGCCGGCGCTCACTCTTCAAATCGCCGGCGGACGCCTCCATCACCTAGCAAGGCTCCCTCGATCGCCATGCCCGTGAGCAGCGTGCGGTCCGGGTCGCGCAGCCAGAGCGCGTACCGGCGCAAGCAGTCGCGCGCCAAGTCGGTGTCGACGACCACGTCGGCAGCGGCGGCGCCGCCCAGCGGGCTGGTGCTGCAGGGCCGCCACGGCGCCGGCGAGCTGCTGATGACGGACCAGGACCTGGCGGACGACCTGCTGGCCACGATCCCCAAGCTGCACGCGGCGCTAGCGTCGCACCGCCGCGGCCGCCGCGCGCGCACGTGGCGCCACAAGGGCCGCAAGGCCGACGTGGACGCGTACGAGCTCGTGCCGAGCGACAGCAGCAGCGCCGGGCCGCTCGGCGGCGGAGAGGACGACCTGGACGTGGCGCACGCGCTGCTGTCCACGACCGAGCTGCGCTGCCACCTGAACGAGGTGCTGAACGTGCTGATCGCGCACGAGTCGAGTGAGTACCAGGCGACGATGGGTGCCCTGTGCGGCAGCAAGTTCCGCGACGGCACGGTACTCTTCCAGCAGCGCTGCCAGCTGCACGACGAGTCGGCGCGGCAGACGCTCGCGGGGCCCATGGACCAGCCAGCGCCTGGGCAGGCGTCGCAGCTGCTGCTGAGCGTGAGCATGGCCACGCTGCGGCCCAACCTGCGGCTGTCGCTGAGCGCCAAGCACCGCGGCACGCAGAAGCTCCTCTTCTCGTCCTGCACGCACCAGTACGCGAGCAAGGACCGCGCCGTGCACGTCATGAAGACGCTGCCCAAGCACGTGCACGACCAGGTCGTGTCGCCCGAGGACCGGTCGGCGCTGCGGCGCGAGCTCGACCACATCGCCGTGGCCTACGATATCCACACGGAGGCGCAGCCGGCGGCGCGCGGTGTGCCCAGCTCGCCCAACCACCAGCCGCGCACGCGCGTGACGGCGCACGCGTACGCGTCCATCTCGGCGCCGCAGCACTTCCGGTCGGCGGCGCAGCCCGGCCGGCGGCTGACGTACACGCCGTCCGAGCTGGCCAAGCGGCGGTCGGCCGTCATGAACCCCGAGGCCAAGCACGTGCTGCGGCTGCTGAGCAACTCGATGCGCGGCTTCGAGCGCGTGATCCGCCGCCGGCGCTTCGGCTTCCAGTCGTTCGTGTACTTCCCGAGCGTGCCACACGGTCCCGAGGGGGCCAACGCCATGTCGACGTGCGCCATCTGCCGCAAGAAGTTCTCGCTCACGCGCCGAGACTTCTTCTGCCAGCTCTGCGGGCACATGGCGTGCAGCGACTGCTCGCAGATCTACGAGGTCGAGGCGCGCGTGGGTGAGATCCGCAAGAACCGCTGCTGCGTCGAGTGCGTCGTGCGCGTGGACAGCTGCAAGTTCGAGGACGAGGACATCATCGCGGCGCTCGGGCCCGTGGTCGTCGAGCACGACGGCCCGTGGTTTTCGGACGACGAGTACGACGACTGGGCCGACACGGCCTCCATCGGCTCGGCGTCCAGCACCGACACGTTGCGCGAGCAGCTGTACTCCGGCGACGCGGCCGAGCGCTCG
The DNA here is from genome assembly GCA_023338175.1 of Phytopythium delawarense. NCBI lineage: Eukaryota > Oomycota > Peronosporomycetes > Pythiales > Pythiaceae > Phytopythium > Phytopythium delawarense. The sequence goes on from JAADYF010000114.1 coordinate 28,956, forward strand.
CAAGCACTGCTGATGCTCGGGCAGCTCGTGCGCGGCGCGAGTCCGACGGCTGGCGGCATCGGGCACAGCAAGGTGGTGCACAGCCGCAAGCTGCGCACGCAGCAATCGGCCGAGAGCAAGGAGAAGGCCGCGGACAAGCCCAAGGACCTGGCCGACCTGGTGCGGCGCGACATGGAGCGCCACCTGAGCCAGAGCCTGCGCGTGGCCGAGAAGAAGCTCAAGCCGCAGGACTTCGTGGTCGCGGACCTCGAGCGGGACTACGCGCTCGAGTTTGACTCGAGCCGCACGCGCGACCCGAACCACCCGCTGCCGCCCATGCCCGTGCACGACAAGGAGGCGTCGCGGCTGCGGTACATCGACGAGTCGGGCGTGCTCAAGCCCGAGTACGACCGCGCGGCGCTCAACCTGCTGGCGCAGGTGGCGGCCAAGCAGCTCAAGTGCCCCGTCGGGTACGTGTCCATGGTGGACGAGGACACGTTCCACGCCGTCGGCACCTTCCCGGAGCGCAAGGCCGGCAACGAGGCGCCGCGCGTCGAGAACATGTGCGCGCACACGGTCTACGCCGACATGCCGCTCGTGGTCAAGAACCCGCAGCGGGACATGCGCTTCGCGCAGATGCCCATCATCAAGGACGCCGGCGTCAAGTTCTACGCGGGCTTCCCCATCCGCGCGCCGGACGGCGCCGTGGTCGCCACGCTCTGCGCCTCGGACTTCAAGCCACACGAGAGCATCACGACCAAGGAGTACGCGAGCATGCAGGTGCTCGCCGACCTCGCCGCGCAGATCGTCGTGCCCCAGCGGCAGCCGCAGTCCATGCCGCAGGTGCGTCGACAGCACTCGCGGCCGCCTGCGCTCGCCTACTGAGCCCGCCGACGGTCGAATGTCGAGCGCGGACGCGCGTCACTTCCTTTGTATCATGCTGCGCAGCAGGCAGCAACCGGATAACCAACCGCCTCGATCTATAAATGCGCTTGTCCATGGCGGTTTGCAACCTCTTTACTCGTGCTTGGATGCCTTCTCGACAGCCCGAGTCCAGCACCGACGTGATGCCATGCGTCTCTGCGCTGGCCGTGGCGGCGCGGCAGGAGGACCGGGCGTGTCGCTCCTCCACGCCGCGCGGGTCCAGTCTGCCGGTCGCCATGGACGGCATGATAGCGGCGGCGTCGGCACACCTTCAGGACCTGTCGGCGAGCCCGGCAGCAGCGTCGAGCCGTCCAGCCAGCAGCACTGGTCGACCGCGCGCGTCTCCCAACCAGGAACCGACAGCGACTCTGTCGCTTGCTCAGAGCAGACCACACCAAGCAGATAACCTTGATCAAGGGACCGTCTCGCTGGACGACTACGCCGACAGCTTCCCGCTCGTGCCGCTGCCGATCATCCCGCAGCTCGGCTTGGACGACCTGCAGCGGCTAGCACGAGGACTGCAGGCCTTGCTCGGCTCTCTCCACGCCGGCGCAAGTGCGGAGGACCAGCAGCTGGCCAAGTACGCGGCGAGGCAGCTTTCGCTGGTTCAGCGGCAGCACGAGCAGCTGCGCGCAGAGGCGCGAGTCCGGGCACTGATCGCAGGGGACCTCGCCGCTGTCGCTGCGGTCTCGAAGGCGCTTCCGCCGGCAGACCAAGCGCAACGAACAGCAGCCCGACCGATATTCCTCACGCCAGTCACGACCTCGACAGCCCCCATACTGACTCCGACCCCAACTCAGCGGCACAACTCTGCGTCCTCGCTTCCATCGAGTCCGGCGACTGCGTCTGTGCCTGCTCCACCTGGCCTCGCGGCGTCTTCGAGTGCGCACTATCTTCGCAGCAAGAAGGACTCTCTGGAGCGAGCGAAGGCGCTGGTTCGCGCCAACAACGCGTCTCGACCCAGTCTCTCAGTAGCAGTGGGGGCGACGATCTCGCCTTTCGTCATCTCCTCTGGGGATTCCGGCAGCAAGAAGCGCCGCCGGCCGGCGAAGAAGCTGACGCCCGAGGAAGCGGCCGAGCAAAAAGCGCTTCAGCTCGAGAAGGAGCGCGAGGCGCGGCGCCAAGCGGCCTACCAGCGCTTACTCGCCCGCCAAGAGCTTCAAGCCAAGAAGAAGGAGCAGGCGCGGACTCATACTCGGCAAGCAGCAACAGGCGACAGCATCGACCCACAGAGTGGAGACCCAGCACTGACGAAGGCTGTGTCCGACCCAAGTGCTGCCCCTGGTGTTGGAGGATGTGCCGCAGCTGGCGACGGCAATGACAGCGGCAGCGAGAGTGACGCTAGTGAGGTGAGCAACTTGTCCGAGGGCGACTCGGAAGACGAGAAGCAGATCATGGCGATGAAAGTGGCGACGCCGAGGCCGATAGCGCCCGAGGAGGACGGCGGCGACGGCCAAGCCACGGTCAGTGACGACGACGACTGTGATGCTGATGGCCAAGAAGCGAGCAACTTGGAGCCATGCAACGCTTCTGAGAGCGTAGAGCTTCCAGCTCCACTGATGACTTCACCAAGGGCGGAGGTTCCAATATTCCTGCGACCAAGCGTGGAGAACAACGAGCCTGCAGGAAGCGACGAGAACAGACTCAGTATCGCTTCAGCGAGACAGGTTGACTACACCACGAGACTCAAGTCGCCCGACATTGATGACGAAGAGAAACAGCGTGAAGCCATCAGCCTCGGACTCCAGCGGTTTGTGTCCGAGCGCGCAGCCGCGAAGCTGCAGGAGCTGCAGGAGAGCAGCAAGCGAGAACCTCGCGGTCCAAAGCAAGGCATCCGCCTTAATAGTCCCAGCTCCATTCCGTCCATGAGTGATACACCACAGCAGCCTCCGCCTCAGTCTCCAATGGATGGAGACTTGAATGCTCTCAAGCTGACGCGCCATTCTGCTGGTGTACACAGTGCCTCGATGGCACCTGCTGATGATCATAAGTCGAGCCGTGGTCGAGCTGACGAGGAACAAGTCCAACAGATAGCACCAAACTCTTCCGGAGTTCATCACCAAGATACCGACGACGGCGACAAGGAGTCAATGGCGTCGAGGCAGTGCCAAACCAGTGCTCCAACAAAGAAGTTCACAGCTTCGCCTTCACCCCGTGTCGCGATCCCAGTGCTGGCCATCCCGTCTACTATCACTACCAAGTGCAAGGACTACCGGGCGTACTTCAGCAACTTCCACTGCATCCTGACGAGCGCGTACGAGCAGCGAGTGGCGATTGACCCTCCATCCAATTCCCGCGAGTCGCTGATGGCCGCATCCGCGATCCACCCACCCAATGACAACTCGCTGCGTCTCCAGCTCAAGCTGTACCAAGGCTGGCAGAGCATCATGCAAGACTACGCGACTGTGTTCGGCAACAACATCTCCACGCCGTCGTCCATGCTGCCGTCGGCGTCCCCGTTCACCGCGCACTACCGCATCAACTCAACGACGCGGCGAGAGGTGTGCGAGATTGTGACAACGGCGTTGGAGAAGCTCGGTGATTGGGAGGAGCACGCCTCGGGCCTGGGCCTCAAGACCACGTGGAACCTGCTCTGGACGTGGAGCAAGCCGCGCGTGGAGCGCAAGACGCTGCTCGTGTGGCAAAAGGTCAACCACTTTCAGCATGCCAAGGCGCTGACGCGCAAGGACTGCCTCAAGAAGAACATCGGCAAGTACCTGGCGATGGGCGGGCGAATGAAGCAGGCGTACGAGTGCTTCGTGCCCAAGACCTTCTTGCTGCCACAGGAGTACGTGGCCTTCGTCCAAGCCTTTCAGGCTCGCAGCGCCAGTCTCGTCGGCACCACGAGCAACATTTGGATCATGAAGCCAGTGGCGCTGTCGCGCGGCCGCGGCATCTCGCTCGTGAATGACCTGAGCGACGTCGTGTACGGCGAGCAGGTCGTGATCCAGGAGTACGTGTCCAACCCGCTGCTGCTCGACGGCTACAAGTTCGACCTGCGGCTGTACGTGCTCGTGACGTCGTTCAACCCACTCGAGGCCTTCTTTTACGAGGACGGCTTCGTGCGCATCTGCACGCGGCAGTACCACGACGGCGACCTCGGCGACCTGTTCGTCCATCTGACCAACAGCAGCATCCAGAAGGAGAACCAGGAAGCCATCTCCTCGAGCGACAATCCTATCAACGAGGCCGACGGACAGGAAGCCGGCGGCACCAAGATGACGCTCAGTTACCTGTGGAAGCGGCTCGAGGGCATGGGCGCTGACGTTGACAAGGTTCGGCGCGACATCGACGAGGTGATCCTCAAGTCGCTCATGTGTGGCGAGGACCACATCCCGTTTCAGGTCAACAGCTTCGACCTGCTCGGCTACGACATCCTGCTGGACGCCTCGTTCCGTCCGTGGCTCATCGAGATCAACGCGTCTCCGTCCATGGCGCGCGAGAACGCGCTCGACTATCAGGTGGGTGGTGGTGCGAACGCGGAGCGAAGAGGATCATGACTGACAATGACTGACAATGAACAGGTCAAGGACGCGCTCATCCTGGACACGATCCGGCTCGTGAACCCGCTGCACTTCGACCGCGCGGCGCTCGTCGAGGTGCTCTCGCGGCGCCTGCACGAGCTGGACAACGCGGCCAAGCGGCCGCACGCGCACCTGCGGCACCCCAAGGAGGCCGAGGAGCTGGCCGCGCGCCAGCTGAACGAGGACCTGACGGCCATCTTGCGCGGCGCCGTGCCTCGCAGCTACGGCGAGCTGCCCGAGCACATGGGTCGCTTCCGCCGCCTTTGCCCGCATTCGACCGCGCACAACCAGGTGCGTTGGTCGGCTCGCATGTAGGGAGGACGGAACAGGAGCTAACTGGAGTCTGTGTGGGTGGGTGTGGGCGTTGTTGGCAGCTCGTGAAGCTCAAGAAGAGCTGCGTGCGCATGGAGAGGCGCGGGGGCGTCAACGGGTGACTGAAGAGCCCTGTATTGGGGGTTGTACCTCTGGTTACGATGGTGTCCTGTGTCAACAACTTCAACTGCAACGAGGACAAGGAGCTCCAGTGGTGTACCGTACTGTCTCGCTGAATTGATATTGGTGGTGTTTGAGACCATCATTCTTAAAAGTCGAGTCGAACACATTCACTCTGATAGACAATCACTCACGAAAAAGGTGGTGCGCGTCTTTTTTGGCCAAACAAGAACTGAACTGGAGCGTCGATCCGATCTTGGTTGCTGGGCTCGGTGCTGAGCATTCGCACCCGGATTCTCCTGGTTGCGCGACTCGTGGGACCACGCGCCATACATGCAGGTGCCTGGCTTGAACCTGAGGCTTTGGCACAGCTTGGCTGCGAGATCCTGCAGCATGGAGACGCCACGTCGGCGCCTCGACGGTGTCCGAGAGTCCGTGTCCACTGCGATTACTTCCAGAACACCGATGCGAGAATGCACGTTGCGGTTGGTACCAGAAGGTGCCCGCAGCTGCATGTTGTGGCGTTGCAGCGCGGCTCGCTGTATCTGTGCCTCAGAGAAGCTCGCGCGTACGAACCGGTGGCTGGCTGGGCTTGGCATGCATTCTGCGGGAGGAAGCGAGTGTCTGACAGGCGTCAGTCGCCGCCCAACATTCCCGCGACCGCGCCAGCCCGTCAGATGTCAGTCGTTAGGGAGAGAGGACGCGCCGACAGCGAGTGTGCAGGGCTTCTCCTTCGCTCCAGCTCCTCGTGGTCGAATGACGTGGGGTTGTCAATGTTGAACCATTTTCGAGGGATACATGCAAGTACTGCGTTATGCAAAATTGTTTCAGCTTGTCCAGCACAACGCTTCACGTACTGTGACTCTCATATAACTTCGCTCTTTCAAGAGTGAGCGTCTTCTGGCTTTTCTATATTTTTTTCGGTTCGCCCTGTCGCGTGGAGGCGTCAAACCAGAGTGACGGTCCGGAATGTTGGCTGCTTATGCATAAAACCTCGCATTCGCATTGCGCCAATTGAGGTTATTCCTGGTCGGAATGCTGGTAGTGACTTGAAAATGGTATGGCTGGCTGAATTCACTCGTGTTCACTATGCTTCCGCCAAGCCGGAAGTAGCAGCTGGGCACTTCGCAAAAAGCAGAGAAGAAGGACGCTCCGGACGACACCTCGGCGACGACCTGCAGCCCGCTGCGCGCTCTGAGGAGGCGGACGGCGACCACAGCGAGCCCGGGGAGGTTCCTGTACACTTGACAAGTCTCGTCGCAGCGGCTCGACCGGCGGAGGTGGCGTGAAGCGGAGGCGGCGGTGGAGAAGGGAGGCGTCTGTCCGGGGGAGTTTGTCTCGCTGGACCGCGGATTCCCGGCCGATTGACCGGAGCAGGCCGCGAGGGAACGACTGGGACGTCGCGGAGTGTGTGTGAGAGAGAGGAGATGCCCATCCCGCGCTTTGTAATGGACGATGGGGATCGCGAAGGCAGGCCCGGCGGCGGCCATGCGTTGAAGCGCAGCCGACCCTCGGAGGCGCCAGCGTCGCCCGACGCGTGCGCGGTCGGCGTCGGCAGCCTGCTGAAGACCTGCAGGAAATTCGGTGTCGAGTCGCGTGGATCGTGTCGAGCGTGGGGGCTTCCGAGCGGCCAGTCCAAGGTGGCGGGGGCGAACGAGAACCATAACTTATTGAAGAGTGACGCGCGGATTCCGGAGCCCCAGGAGAGCTACGCCACCACTATCGACCTGTTCTCGCCCGGCTCGGAGACCTTTGGAGAAGACTTTGAGCTCGGACCGCCGCCACCGTGCCCGCCGTCGCTGTGTCGGCAGAAGGCCATGGACTTCAGTGCTGGCTGCCCGCTCAAGCAGGCCGCGCTGAACCTGGCGAAGAAATACTCGACGCTGCGCCGCCACCAGACGCCGGCGTCGATGGTGGCGCCGCCGACGGCCTGCTTCGCCCGGCTGTCGCTGTCGAGGGACCGCCAGCGGCCGACGGACACCTAGTGTGAGGTTTCGACCGACTGGCATCGGCAAACGCGCGACAGCAGCCTGTCTGCCGTCGCGGTTTCGGTCACGGTCATCCGTCCCAGGTTCGGGATGGTCGCTGGAAGTCTTCCGAAGTTGTGAGTTCCGGTGAAGTGGTGGAGAGCCCCGCCGAGTTGGCAGGTGGTGGTGGTAGTCGAGCTGTTAATCATTATCGGAAATGCGAGCGGAGCCTGGTTACCACGAGAGACATCAAGTGAGCGAGCGGTGCCGTCCAAGTCGTTCCGGGCCTATCCTGACCAAGCGTCTGGCGGCCAGTCGCGACCGCTCCATACCGGCTTGCTGTTCTTCCTGGTCGCCGTTGAGTTGGCGCGGATGGCGGTTCATCATGTTCACCCAAGGTTGTCGGTGGCAGCATCCCCGCACGCATCTCCAGCCATGGGCTCCGTCCGAGCATCCTCTCTTCAGTGTTGGCACCCATCGGAGCGACTTGATACTGTACAATAGTAACATTACCTGTATAGAGCGCAACGACCAAGCCGATGATGTCGCCTGCTTCATGGAATTCACTCGCATTGGCATCCACGGACACCTTCGCGTCGTCTGCATGGGAATGTCTGGATGGGATCAATCATCGGTCCAGGTTCAAACCAGCTTTCACCGCCTCCGTTTCTATTTCTACCCGGGAAATCCACATTCTACCTCCTATTTGTATGTCTCAGCCAAGCGGCGACACCCGCTTCGTTTCTATTTCTACTCGCCAAAAACGCGCGGACACAATTTTGTGTGGCCTACACGAAACGAGCGAGCGGCCACGAAGGCTCGAGGGAGAAGCTCACCACCCGAATCGCCGGCGGCAGACGCGAACCGGGCGCCACTCCGGACGGCAGGCGAGGCGACTCGACCGGTCCCCAGCCCCGCGAGCGGTGGCTATAGTCTCCTCCTCCTCTCGCGGCGGTTGACATGGCGTCGGTGGCGTCCTCGACGCCGGGGGCGGGCGCGACGTGCCACAGCCTGCGCGTGGCCGGCTCGGCGGCGGGCTCGGCGGCCGCGGCGTCCGTGTCCAAGCCGACGGCGACGTCGGCCGTGCTGGCGGCGGCGTCGCTGTCGCCGGCCATGCGCTCCGTCTTCTCTGGCGCCGTGGCGGGCGTCGTGGCCGACTCGATGCTGCACCCGCTGGACGTGATCAACCTGCGCATGAAGGTGCAGCGCGAGCCGTCGGCGCGCTACGCGAGCATCACGCGCTCGGTGCGCACGATCCTCAAGGAGGAGGGCGTGCGCGGCTACTTCGCCGGGCTCGGCACCACGCTCATGTGCTCGCCCGTGTGCGCCGCCGTCTACTTCGGCTCGTACGAGACGCTCAAGGCGGCCGCCACGCCGCACGTGTCGGAGCGCAACGCCGGGCTCGTCTACTTTGTGGCGGGCGCCTCGAGCGAGCTGCTCATCTCGGCCATCAGCGTGCCGTCCGAGGTCATCAAGTCGCGCCTGCAGCTTGGCCGCAACCCGCGCAACGCCAGCGGCGGCGCCATCAAGTACACGAGCAACTACCGCAACACGCTGCACGCGGCCTCGTCCATCCTGCGCTCCGAGGGCGTGCGCGGGCTCTACTCGGGCTACTCGGCCTGCGTGAGCGTCGACACGGTCTTCTCGGCCTTCTCCTTCCTCTTCTACGAGTCGCTCAAGACGCGGTACCGCGACCGCCTGCCGGACAACCGCCCGCTGTCCACCGTCGAGTCGCTCGGGCTCGGATCCGTGGCCGGCGGCGCAGCCGCCTTCCTCACCAACCCGCTGGACGTCATCACCGTGCGTCTCATGACGCAGGGCAAGCACAAGACGTACTCCGGGCTGCGGCACTGCCTCGTCGACTCGGTGCAGCGCGAGGGCGTGCTCAGCCTGATGAAGGGCGCCACGTGCCGCACGGCGGCCATCATGCCCACGACGGGCTTGTGCTTCGGCGTCTACGAGACCATCAAGCTCGCGCTGTTCGACGGCGACCTGGAGGAGTTCGACCTCGATGACATGAGCTGACGGCCCGCCGCGCCGACCCGACCGAGTGTAGACGACCACGAACATGTAGATTTATCAATGGAGCCGAGAAGCTTTGCCGTGGCAAGGACACACCCGCCCCTATGCCGCTCTCCAACGCTGTCCGCTTGTCACGCAGTGGTCGTATGATGAAAGTCTCTGTTTATCCCTGTTTTGTTACTGGAGTCCCGCTGGAAGAGCGCTGGAGCAGGCGCTTGTGCATGTGTCCGCCTGAATGCTTGAAGCCCCGGCTCAAGCTGCTGACCCGCCAGCTCGTCTCCCCATGGCCTAGGTCGTGCGCTTGAAGTGGTTCTCATCGATCGTCGAGTACACGTGCCCCTCGCTCGTGAGGTAGTTGAGCGCGCTGCGCAGCTGCGTCTCGTTCATCTGCCCGCGCAGCTCCATGAAGATCTGGTCGATCTTGATCCCGCGGTCGCTCGTGCACGTGGCGAGCACGTCCAGGATGGCTTTCTGCTCGGGCGAGAAGCTCGAGTCCATGCCATAGTCCATCGAGCCGGCCGCGCCGCCGTATCCGAGCGCTCCGCCGCCGCCAGCGCCAGCGCCGAACGCGCCGCCCTGATTCCACGCCCCCTGCTGCTGCATGCCGAAGCCTTGCCCCTGCTGGTTGTAGCTGAAGCCCTGCTGTTGCTTGACGGGCGTGTTCAGCTGCTGCTGGCCGCCGGCGCCAGTCGCGGACTGCAGCGGCCCGCGCGTGTTGTACAGGTGGACGTAGACGGCGTCGAGGAAGTGGTGTGTGATCTCGTTGAAGTCCTCGATGGGCGTGATGCTGAAGCACGAGAGGCTCACGCGCTCCTGGAACGTGCGCAGCTTGCCCACAGCGCGCACGTAGGCGCCCTCGCGCAGCTTGGCGAGCTCGTTCTCGGCGTAGTCGGCCTCGTCCGCGTGCAGGAACATCTGCCCGTCGAAGACGCCCGTGCCGTCGTCCAGCTTGAAGCGCACGTTGGTCGACTGTGGCGCCAGCTCGCTCAGGATACCCACGATCTTGACCGTCGCCACCTCCTGCCCGTCCAGGCGCAGCACGTCGTCCTCCGACGTCTGCACGCCGTGCAGCTGCTTGATGGTCACGGGGAACAGCGTCTGGTTGTCGCGCGAGCCGCGACCGCCGCCGCCCCCGCCGCGCTTGCTCGGCGTCCCCTGGCTCCCGCCCACGCCCTGCGACGCCGAGTCCATGAACCCGCCGCCGCCGTAGTCGTCATTGCCGTACGCCTCGTACCCCCCGCCGTAGTTCATTGAGGCCCTCGAGTGCTGGAGAGTTGCTGCTGCTGCTTGTGAGGCTTCCGCGCCAAAAGCTGGAGTTTTGGCGCCAAGTGGTGTTGATAGTGTGGGCAATCACACGCGTATTATACGCGTAAGTAACGTTCTTTAGAGTGTGAAAGTCAGCTATATGGATCCCTAGTGAAACCAAGTGTTTCAGCTCGTCCTCGGACGGCAGCAAGCGGCATGGCGGTGCCATGATGGTCTGGCCGTCATGCAGTCGGGCGAATCACCTCGCCTGACTTGTCGTTCAAAGGGTGATCACCGGCACGGCAAGCCGGCGTGCGTACCTGGACTTTCAGGCGGCGCCGTCCACGGACCTGGGCGGTCTGGACGTCATGCTGTTGTACGTTGTCTACAGCATCGTCAACCCGCACTCGAGGACGCACGAGTGCGGTTGAGGCGATGACAAGACCGTGGAGTCGAGCACAACGATGCCCAGGGCGTCGAGCGCTTCTCCGAGGCCGACGCAGATCGAGCAAAAGTGCGCGTTCGACTCGTTCCGCGTGCTTAAGAGCGAGAGCTTCGGCGTGATGGACGTGTCGGTGCGTGGGCAACATCGGAATCATCGACCAGGTCCATCCGCCTTCGGCTTCCAGTCCTGATGGCAGTGGTGTCGAGACAGCGAGGTGTGGTTCGTCTGTACCGTTATCGTTTCGCGCCGATAATAGCTTCGAGGGCTCAAGTACATTCGTTCTGCTGATAAGCAGTGCGTCTGGGGTTCTGGATGCTGGTGATGAGAAGATTGTCAGTGGTCGCCGTAGGCTCACGACGGCTCTGTACTGTTTTCGTCAGGCACTATTGGTGGCACTAGTGTCGAGCAACGCTGCTTCCAGCCTCTCGTCGTCTGGTGGCGTTGTGGGCAGTGCGTCCGGCACTGCTGTTAGAAGCGACACAGCATTGATTGGCGGCAGCTTCGTCAGTCAGTTCGAGGACGCGTCGACAAGAGCACCACGCTCGCGTGCGTCGCAACCGACCGAGAAGATGGACATGCCATGTCATGGGCCTACGCAGGCGACAGAGGTCTCCGTGTCAACCATGCCATCCAGCTGTCGACCGATTGCAGTCTTCAATCGATGCAGCTCAAACCTTGAGGGCCACACTGAATTGGAAAACACGGAGCCTCAGAAGCAGAGGTCAACTCTGATCCCGGTACTTCCGGCCGGGTGTTTACGAGCGAATGCCTTGGAGGCATTGGTTGCTGTCCGGATAACGGAGTCGGTGCGATTGCGGGCACTTCCTCCAGAAGTTCCTGGCAACGGGCTGTTTTCCGAGATTGCTCCTCTCGCTTGTCTGTGTTGCTCGAACAGCCAGACTCGTCTTGGTGTTCGGAACCTCCGTCCCAAGTTTAACGGTCCAATTTCCATTTTTGTCCAGTCATAGGTCTTTATTTCCGTATTTCGTCCAATCACATCTCCCCTTTCGTTGCGCGGTTGTGGCCTGGTAGCAGTGACGCGGTCCATCTCAGCTGTGCCGGTTCACTCGCACCTCTTGTTCATCTCTCTCAACAGCATCAGACGGATACCTTGCTCAAGTCAATGGCAGCTTGACGCATCGCTCCCTCGATAGAAATGCGTCTGCTGCACGGTCGAGCGCGCGCATCCTGTTGCTGCTGGCCGGAAGTGTCGGCCTTCCGCCGCTCCGGCTGGCACCGGCCGACGCTGCACTGGTTGACGCAGTGTCAACTGGCACCAATCTCCTGCGCCGCGCATTGTCACGCGGCGTTCGCTGCTGCCGGCTGGGTCGTTCGGTGTCGCCGTCGCTCTGTGAATTAAAATGGCAATGGCAAAGAAGGCGCGGGGCTCACAGACGACGATGTCGCCGTGTGTGGGACGCGGTGCAGTCGTCCTCGTCGTGACTGGCAGCGCCAAGGAGGCGCCTCGCTTGCTGTTCGGAGTCCCCCGAGTCCGCCGGCGAGCGGCCGCAGCGATCGCTCACAATCCAATTTGCCTTCGCCGCAGCACACCAGCAGCCAACCAACTCTCCTCGGGCCGGCTCCGCGCCAAGCATGCAGACTCCGAGCTCGCTCCGGCTCGTGGCGCTCGCCGCCGCGGCCTCGCTCGCCGCCATGACGCCGCACGCACAGCAAGTCGGCACCAGCACGGCCGAGACCCACCCGGCGCTTGCAACCCAAACGTGCACGACCAGTGGCGGCTGCGCGGATGAAGACACGTCGATCGTGCTGGACGCCAACTGGCGCTGGCTTCACAAGGTCGGCACGTCCACCAACTGCTACACGGGCAACGAGTGGGACACGACCATCTGCACGGACCCCGAGACGTGCGCATCCAGCTGCGCGCTCGACGGCGCCGACTATACCGGCACCTAC
>JAADYF010000115.1:0-41377 GCA_023338175.1 Phytopythium delawarense
GTGGCGCACTCGCGCTTCGACCGGCTGCTCTTCCTGGACGCGGACAACGTGCCCGTGCGCGACCCGAGCTTCCTCTTCACGGACAGCGCGGGCTTCAATGCCACGGGCGCCGTCTTCTGGCCCGACTTCTGGCACCCGCGGCACACCATCTTCAACATCCACGCGCAGTCGCCGCTCTGGGAGTTCCTCGGCACGCCCTTCGTCGACATGATGGAGCAGGAGAGCGGCCAGCTGCTCATCGACCGCCGGCGCGCGCAACGGTCCGGGGCCATCGCCGCGCTCGAGCTGCTCGCCTACCGCTCGCCCAACCACCTGGCCAACCTGCGCTTCCTGCACGGGGACAAGGACCTGTTCCGCCTCGCCTGGATGAAGGCCGGCGCGCCGTTCCACATGGTGCGCCACCCGCCGGCGGCCGCGGGCTTTGTCAAGAACCCGCGCTTCCGCGGCGGCCAGTTCTGCGGCATGACCATGGCGCAGTTCGACCCGGACGCGGCGCCGGACGCGGGCGCCGACGCGCTGCTCTTCCTGCACCGCAACGCCAAGAAGCTCACAGGCTTGGAGGACCCGAACTTGGACCACCTGTGGACGCACCTGCAGCGATTTGTCTTCCACCCGAGCGTCAACGTGACGGACGCGCGCCAGGTCTACAGCTTCATCAGCGACGAGTACAACGTGGGCATAGAGGGCATCGAGGGGCCCACCACCGAGTTCGGACGCACCTCCATGTGCTACAGCGGCGACAGCAGCGAGTTTTTCGCGCTCGAGGAGCTGGACGCACTGCCCTGGCGCGTGCCTGAGCTCGAGGCCTCGCTGCTCTCCTTCGCCCGCGACGCCGAGCAGCTGAACGCAGACGAGCTGGAGCTGGAGCAGCAGGCGCTCGGCACGAGCAGCAGCGACTCGTAGAGCGAGCCGCAAGCTAAGCTATTCGCTCTCCTTGGTCCTCGTTCGACGTTCAGTGCCCGCCGATCTTGATCTTGACGGGCGCCAGCATGAGCGGCACCTTCTTCTCCGGCGGCAGCTCGGCGGCCGCGTCGCGCGCGAACTGCAGCAGCTGGCGCTCGACGTCCGGGAAGGCCGTTTCCTCCCACGGGATGGTCTTGTAGCGCGCCGACAGCAGCCCCATCTGGCCGTAGCACCACTGCGTGGTCGCGAACTGCGGCGCGCCGTTGTAGATCTGCACCTGGTAGCCGCGCTTCATGGCCCCGTAGCCCATCTCGAGCCTGCCGGACCGCACTCTGGCGCCAGACGCGCGCGTGGGTGGCGGCGTCGTCGGCTCGACCGTCACTCGGGGCGGCGCCGAGATCCGGCGCGCGTCGCTTTCGAGCCCGAGGTACTGGAACCGCTGCAGGTGCGTCCACACGCGCTCATCGGGCTGGGCTCTGGCTCCGCGGCCGCCTGTGAGCTTCTTGGCGTTGCGGTGCAGGAAGAGCACGTCGCCCGCCGGGTCCGCCTGCACCATCGACATGCCGCAGAACTTGCCGTCTCGAGCCGTGCCGGCCGTGCCCGGCGGGTGTGGCACCATATAGAACGGCGTCTTGGTGCGCAGCCACGCGAGCCGGAAGAGGTCCTTGTCCCCGTGCGCGAGCTTGAGGCGCGACAGGAGGCTGGGCTCGTGGAAGGCCAGCAACTGCAGCATCCGCAGCGCGCCGGACTGCTCGGCGCGGCGCCGATCGAGGAGCAGCTGGCCGCTCTCCTGCTCGAACATGTCGACGAAGGGCGTGCCGAGCAGCTGCCAGAGCAGCGAGTCGCCGTTCACGTTGAAGATCGTGTTGTCCGGGTGCCAGAAGTCGGGCCAGAAGAGCGCGCCGAACTCGCGGAACTCGCGCGTCGAGAACAGGTAGCGAGGGTCGCGCACGGGCACGTTGTCGGCGTCCAGGAAGAGCACGCGGTCGAACCGCGAGTGCGCGATGGCCCACACCTTGGCGTTGAACCCGGCGACCTGCCGCGGCTCGCCGTCCAGCGCGCGGAGCGTCAGCAGCTCGAGCTCGGCCGACCCGTTGCGCGTCAGCGCCTCGAGCGCCGCGACCGACAGGTTGGCGTGCCGCATCTCGGCCGCCGAGTACCACAGCTCGACGGGCAGCGAGCAGTTGAGCGACCTGCGCAGCACGCGCAGCGACGCCACGGCGCTCACCAGCAGCTTGGGGTACACGACCATGACGATGCCGTCTGCGGGTGACGCGCTGCCCTCCTCGACAGCAACGACAGACGAGTTGGTGCTAGCAGTAGCGTTGGCAAGGACGCCCGCCTCGGCTTGCTCTGCTCTTGCCTCCAGGTCGTGCGCGAGGGCGTCGACGGCGAAGCGCAGGTCGGCGAACTCGCCGGCGTGGCGGCACGAGAAGACGACGTCGGGCCGCACGCTGAGGCACGTCGTGCGCATGAGGCGCAGCTGCTCGCCCGTGTCCTCGTCCTCCATGAGGCAGTAGCCGGGCACGCCGCCACGCACGAACTGGTCGCACGTCCGGTTGCGGTTGGCCACGACCGGCGCGTCCGGGTCGCAGTTCTCCGTCTGCTTCCACCCGAGACAACGCAGGCTCGGGCCCCTCCGGCCGTCCTCGGACGCGTCGCTGGCGGCCACGCGGATGCCCTGGCCGAACTCACGTGGCGCGTCGTTGCCCACGATCGGGAACATCTGCAGCGCGTTGCCGCCGGCACCCGGCGAGGCGCCGGACAGCGCGTCGCTCGTGCTGGCCGCCAGGTACGCAAGGCAACCCAGCGCGTAGAGCCCCACGGCCGCGAACAGCGTCTGGAAGCGAGCCACACGCACTACGCGCGCGCCAGACACTGGCGACCGCACCTGTGCATCGGCGCCGGCCATCAGTGGCGCCTGCTCGAGCTGCATGCACGCGAGTCTCCTGTTGGTCTGTTGATCTGTTGGTCGCTGTGCAGGCTCCTGAGCTGCGTTCTCAACCGGACTCGCGGCGTTCGGCGCGCAGTTCGGCCTGTGAGGAGGTGCTGCGTGTGGATCGCGTCGGCAGCCAGCGGAGCGAGCGCATAGTGGCCCGCAGTGCGCCGCGGCTCGGCTCCCGAGGTGCCGCGGCGAGCGTGCGCATTGATCCCCTGGGCACGAACAGATGCGTGGCCGATCCCCTCAAAACTATTCACCACATGGCACAGATCACTTGATAAACGTACCCAAGCGCATTGTGGACACGGACTTGTGAGGTATGTGACATGGTGCACCGCCCTGTTCTACACACACTCGCGTCCATCGTGGCTGGCAGGACCCGAAACTGTATGACCTCTATACACGAATACTACTCCTTAGAAACGGATACAAATTCATACTCCATGTAGTATCACTGCAGCCTGGAACCTGTGGTGGACGGTCGAAGCGACACCTGAGCCCGTCGTCATGCTCTCGGCCTCTGCGCGGCGGCTGCTGCTGCGCTCGGCGGCCTCCCAGCGGCCGCGCGTCGTGCCCAGCGGCTTGTGCTGCGTCTCCAGCGGTCGGTGGGCCCGCGTGCTCGCGCTCGGCGTGGATGGAGCGGCGCAGCAGCAGCAGCAGCGGCGAGGGATGGCCATGCACGCGTCCATCCTGAGCCGCATGGAACTGCTGTCCGCGCGCTACGACGAGCTGGCCGCCGAGCTGTCCAAGTGCGTCGGCCAGTGCTCTAGTGACGTGTCGGTGGTTTTGGATCGTTGGCTGACGCGTTGGACGCGCTGCGCAGCAATGACGGGAGCATGGAAGCGGAGCGCATCACGAGCCTGTCGATCGAGATGGCCGACCTGGAGCCCAAGGCGCTGGCCGTGCGCGAGCTGCGCGGCAAGCAGCAGGCCGTGCAGGAGCTGGATGAGGTGTGCCACTGCCGTTGCCGCTGCTTCATCGCGCTGTCCGACTGACTGACGGACCGACGGAGTGGCGGCACAGATGATCGAAGAGCAGCGCGAGGAGGAGGGCTCGGACGCGGCCGAGCTGCGGCACATGGCCGAGGAGGAGCGCCGCGAGCTGCTGGAGCAGATCGCCGAGCTCGAGGCGCAGGTCACGGTGCGTCTTCTCAGGACAGGAACCGCGTCCAGGACCGCGCGCTGACGAGTAGTGACGGGTTGTGGTGCCGGGAGCAGCGGCTGATGCTGCCGCGCGACGAGGCGGACGACCGCAGCTCGATCGTGGAGATCCGCGCGGGGACGGGCGGCGACGAGGCGTGCCTGTTCGCGGGCGACGTGCTCAAGATGTACCAGAAGGTGGCGCTGGCCAAGGGCTGGCGCTTCGAGGTGCTGAGCCTGTCCGAGACGGACTTGGGCGGCGTCAAGGAGTGCGTGTGCGGCATCACGGGCCGCGGCGCGTACGGACGCATGAAGTTCGAGAGCGGCGTGCACCGCGTGCAGCGCGTGCCGGTCAACGACGTGCGCGTGCACACGAGCGCCGTGTCGGTCGTGGTGCTGCCCGAGGCCGAGGCGATCGACCTGCAGATCGACGCCAAGGACCTGCGCATCGACGTGTACCGCGCGAGCGGCGCCGGCGGGCAGCACGTCAACACGACCGAGTCGGCCGTGCGCATCACGCACCTGCCCACGGGCATCCAGGCAGCCGTGCAGGACGAACGGTCGCAGCACCAGAACAAGGCCAAGGCCATGAAGATCCTGTCGGCGCGCGTGCTGGACGGGCTGCGGCGCCAGCGCGACTCGGAGCGCCACTCGCTGCGCAGCTCGCAGATCGGCTCGGGCGACCGCTCCGAGCGCGTGCGCACGTACAACTTCCCGCAGAGCCGCGTGTCGGACCACCGCGTCAACGTGACCGTCTTCGGCATCGACCGCATGCTCAACGGCGAGCTGCTGGACGACATCGTCGACGCGCTTGTCGTGGACGAGCAGAACCGCCTGCTGCTCCAGCTAGAGTAGTCCGTCGTCTACGGCCGCATCTAATGCAAGAAGAGATCGCTCGAGCGTTGTGGATGCGTACAACAGCGGACGGCGAGAGCTCGCAATCATGATTGCAAGGAACAGCCTCTAGGACGGCCTGCGTGGGTGTCCGCCACCACCGGCAGCGGACGGCAAGAGACCCACAATCATGATTACATGGAGCACCACGTGCGGTGCCGCGGCCATCCAACAGCTCGTCCATGGCTGTGCGTCGTCAGCAGTTGGACGCCGGCTTGAGGCTTGGGTCCAGCTCCGAGTCGGGGTTGTGGACGCCAACGGCGGGCTGGATACTCGGGAGCGCCACATGGGACGGCGCAGCAGATCACATGGGCACAAGGACCGTGTCCAACGCCAAGCCGTCCAACGCTGGCGCGGATCACCGGTGGGTGACCAAATGGTGCGCGTGCGTGTGGCTCGGCTCACGCCCGATCGTCGGTCGATGCGTGCGATCCCCACCCACTCCGGACTCATGAGTCGCAGCCGATCATTTGGTGCCTCCGCTAGCATCCAGGCTCCAAGTGCGAGCGCCGAGTCCTTCGCTGCGCCGATAGGCTCATTCTGCGACTCGACGGCCGCGCTCCGCTGCTCGCCATGACCTCCGCGGACGACTCGGAGCGCGCGACGCTGCTGGCCGAGAGCCCGACGCCGGCCATGCGCACGCTCTCGACGGCGGACCCTCGCTCGCCGTCGCCCGTGACGACGCGCCTGCTGAGCTACCGCGACATGCGCCTGGTGCACAACCCGTCCTCGCCACCCGCGTCGTCGCCCAAGTGCCGCAAGCCGCTGCTGTTGCTCGGGTTCGTCGCCGCGTACGGCGTCTTGATGCTGGTCTGGTGGATCGGCGGGCCGGCGTCGGCGCTTGGCCGCTTCCGGCCGCTCGTGGACGGCGCCAACAGCCTGGCCGCCATGCTGCCGCGCTCGGCGGTGGCCGACCCGCGCGTGTTGGACCCGACGCTCGTGGACCCACAGTCGATCCGCGTGCCGCGGCTCAAGTGTCTCGGCTGGCGGTCTACGGCCGGCTGCAACCCGAACGGGACGTACGTGCCAGACGCGGACCGCAGCTGCGACTCGCCCGTCGAGGGCGGCCAGGCCGGCTACTGCCTCATGGAGGACCTGGACTCTGGCGAGCAGGTGCGCTGGATGCAGGTCCACTGCTCGTCCGTGCGCGCGGACGTGCGCTTCCGCTGCCGGCAGGCCGAGGACATGAGCCGCACGCCGGCGCTGCTGCAGGTGGCCGCGGCGCAGGCCAAGTGGGACCTCGCGGTGGCCTCGCAGAACGCGACGCTGCTGCGCCGCGAGTCCGGCGCGGAGCAGCAGCAGCAGCCCAGCAGAGGCATCGTCATGGTCGTGTACCCCAAGCTGCTGGCGAGCGTGCACGCCGTGGTGCGGCTGCTGCGCGAGTCGCTCAACTGCTCGCTGCCCGTCGAGCTGTGGTACCTGCCGAGCGAGTTCGGCCGCGCGGGCGTCGACGTGGTGGCCACGCGGCCACTGCTGGCGTCGCTGGTGCGCGAGTTCGGGCCCGTGACCGTGCGCAGGGTTGAGGACGCGTACGCGCGCGGGTTCAACGCCAAGGTGTACGCCGTGCTGCACTCGGCGTTCGACCAGGCGCTCTTCCTGGACGCCGACAACGTGCCCGTGCGCGACCCGAGCTTCCTCTTCACGGACAGCGCGGGCTTCAATGCCACGGGCGCCGTCTTCTGGCCCGACTTCTGGCACCCGAGCCACAGCATCTTCAACGTGCAGGCGCACTCGCTGCTCTGGCAGGCCGTCGGCACGCCCTTCGTCGACATGATGGAGCAGGAGAGCGGCCAGCTGCTCATCGACCGCCGGCGCGCGCAACGGTCCGGGGCCATCGCCGCGCTCGAGGCGCTCGCCTTCCGCCGGCCCAACCTCATCAGCTACCTCAAGCTCGCCTACGGAGACAAGGACCTGTTCCGCCTGGCCTGGCTGAGCGTCGGCGCGCCGTTCCACATGGCGCCGCACCCGCCGGCGGCCGCGGGCTCGAGGCTGACGCTGCCCGGCGCGGCCTCGGCCGTCTTCTGCGGCATGACCATGGTGCAGTTCGACCCGGACGCGAGCGCGGCCGCAGGGCCAGAGGCCATCCTCTTCATGCACCGCAACGCCAAGAAGCTCACGGGGCTCGAGCTCGACCAGCTCGACGCGGCCTGGACGCACGTCCAGCTCTTCACCTTCCCCGAAACGCTGGCCGCGACCAACGCCACCGACGCGCAGCGCTACGAGCACCTCAAGCGCCACTACCACATCCAGATCGGCGGCATGGCCGACGTCTACCGCCGCGTGCGCTCCGCGCGCTGCTACGGCGACCGCGACCTCAAGTCGCCGCACTTTGCGCTCACGGCCGTCGAAGATGTGCCGGCGCTGCGGGGCCTCGAGCTCGAGCTGCTGCGCCTCGGGCGTGAAGCCAACGCCATCGGCGTGCAGCCCGTCGAGCCGCGAGCCGCGAGCGGCAGCCACTAGACTGCTAGGCGTTCTCTCGGCATGGATGGAGGTGTATGATAGCATATAATAGATAGGTCCTGCCTTCGGGAGTCGACGGTGTGTGTGTGGTACTCTACATGCAGCGCGGGGCGTCGCGGTGGCCGGCGAACGACAGGCGGCGGCCGCTGGCTGTGAGGAAGCGGTTCTCGGCGTCCGCGCGGCGCAGCGGGAAGCTGCGGTACTTGGCCAGCGGCGGGCGGCTCGGCGACGCGGCGGCGGTCGAGCCGGATGACGCGCTGGAGCAGCCCGTGCGCTCGCTCGGGTCGTCGTGGGCGAGCGCCTCGTCCGGCCGCAGGAAGGCGGTAAGCAGCGCGAGCACGGGGCAGCCGCGCGCGCGGCAGGCGTCGGCGGCGCGCGCGCTGCACAGGTTGAGCCGCATCGACAGGCGCAGCAGCAGGTCGTCCAGCTCGTTGGCGCGCGCCTCGAGCGCGTGCTTGGTGTGCAGCAGGCGCTTGCGCGGGAACTTGTCGGCCTCGAGGCCCGCCAAAAAATGCACGCGCTCCTCGCACGCCGGCCCGTGCGCGGCCATGGCGGCGCGCAGCGCGTCCCAGAAGGCGCGCAGCTCGCTGTAGCGCCGCGGGATCAGCCAGCCGCGGGTCGAGGCCGTCGTCACGCGCAGCACGTACAGCCACGTGCCGTCGGGCGTGAGCCGCAGCTCGGCCACAGCCACGTGCAGCGTCTCGAGGTCCAGCGCCGACGGGCAGCCGGTCGGCGTCCCCGGGGACGAGGAGCTGGCAGGAAGCCGGCGGCTGCCCGTCGAGTGCCGCTGCTTCAGCGCGGGGGACATGATGGGGCCCGTGGTGGGGGCCATGGGGTCGGTCTCACTAGGGGGGAGGGGAGTGTCCGTTAGCGCGCAAATGCCGAAATGGTGGAATTTGCGGTGCAATGCAACTTGCTACAAGGGGATGGGGCCATTTCAATTCTTTTTTTGATAAGCATCCAGTCGGGCAACGGTGGAAGAAACGCGCGCGGATTGGGTGAAAAGCGCCGGAAACAGGTGCAGGGACCAATCAGCTGGCGGGGATGCGTGCCCTACCCGCCGTTTGTTGAACTTGAGATCAGAGCGCCCGTCAAGACGTTTGCAATCCAATCAAATATATTTGTGACCAGTTCGTTCCATTCTTTTTCTATACTTTGGAAGCATTTCGCCTCGGTTTCAAAATTGCGTTCGCGGTGGGGGGACCTTCGGTACAGTGTGGTGCTGGCCCTTTCGCTGTCCCGCTGTGGGCCAAGGATCGGCACGCGTTTCTTGCGGAGAGTTCCCGCATTCTCCGTGAGCAAAACGTCGGTGGCGGCTTGTCCTTGCAATAACAGACGGGAGGGACCGCAAGACCCCAAAGGATCTCGTGTTTTTGAAAATACGGTATGTAAACCCGATGTGTGTCTCAAAATAGAGTTTTTCAATGAATATTTCGGTGAATTCTTGGCTACGTACTGTAACCCGGACTCGTTGGAGGAACTGTATTTCGCAACTCGACGCATTACAGAACTGTTGACAAATTACTGTGAATTTCACTTCTGAAACGTGTCTCACCATTTTCGTCCACCAGGCAGCAAAGACAATTCTGGCCGAAAAGGCGCGACAAGTGTGGGATGGTTCAAAATTGCCGTCTCTTCCCGTCTTTTCGAAACGGTTCGCGGTTAGTTTTGAAACTGTAAATACTGTAACAATCTATTTCGGAAATTTGCATGACGCGACTTGCGCGCGTCACAGACGCTGCCACCCTGGCTTCAGTCGTCGGTCTCTCCATGCTTCAGCGCCTCCCTGCCACCCTGCAAACCGCCGCCGCTGGACACCTCAAAGGGGTCTGGCGAGTCGTCTTGAGTGCTGGTCAGGCAGGCTGCATGAATGGGCACGTGGCCCTTTTGACCGACTGCTCGTGACGCTGGCGACTCGAGACCGCCAGCATCCGGTCCAAGGCATGGACAGGGCAACAGAGACCTTTGCCAGTCGGATGGGGTGGAGGTCAGCAGTGCCTGGTCCTCCTGGAATCAACCAGGCCATGGCAGTAAACCCCACCAAGCAGCGACGGACAGACGGTGGCGGCATGTGTCGGTGATGATGCCGTGAGCACGCTCAAGCAGCCGATACCCACCTGCTGGCAGTCAGGCACATCGCGTGGACTCTCAAGCCGTCGGTCCACAGCTTGGACCTCTCTCCCGGTAGTCCTCGTGGATTCCGTGATGGAAGGCCATTGCCTGGCTGCGTGCGTCCATTGCCATGGACGAGGCTGGCACGTTGGATTGCAGCGGGTCCGCTGACAACCCGCAGCAGCTGCGGGGACTCGGAAAAGGAAGGCGATGGTCGATGGGGACGCACCCTCTACAGAATGACGGATGGTCGCACCTGCGCCGAGCTCTATGGACACAAGTGCAGCACAACACCACGAGCAGCAAACGCGTGAGATCTTGCGTCACCGCCACATGCTCCTGAATTTGAACTCGCCACACGATGATGACCGCGTCTCGGTTGCAAGGATGGGCTCCGCACACCTCTCAGCCCGAGACCCTGGTCCGTGGAAGGGAAGACGCGCATCTCGCGATGGCTACACGCCGTGCTTCAACCAGTTCGAGTCCGAATGGCGTCGACGGAAGACGTGATGGTGAACGGGTGGATGGGCCCGCGATCTTTCCACAGCGGACAGACACCACCGGTGCCGCTTGGACCGCATCGAGTCGCGACCGATGGTCTGGCCATTGGCCGCTGCCTCCTTCGTCCGGTATCCTGGCTGCACGCGACGGTCGCCACGAGCACTGGTCTCCTCCCACCGACTGCTGGGACTGCTGACGCCATGCCGACGGCCCTGACGCTGGCGGACGTGTTCAACGCCGAGGCCGCCGAGGCGCCATACCAGCGGCTCGTGGCCGTGCTCAACCGCCAGGAGACGCTGCTGACACAGCTCAGCGAGCGTCTGGACGCGCTCCAAGCCTCGCAGGAGACCGCTGCTCAGGCGACGCGAGAGCTCGAGGAGCAGACGGTCGCACCGCTCGCTGACCGCGTGTCGGCGCTGGAGAACGAGACGAAGCGAGAGCGGGTGGCGCTCGCGGACGACTGCCGCGCGCAGATTCAAGTCCTGGAGAGCGCCTTGCAGCTGAAATGCGACCGCCGAGCGCTGACGGACGCGATGGAGCGGGCGGAGCGAGCCACGCTCAAGCTCGGGCTCGAGGTCGACGACCCTTTCCTGTCGGAACTCATGAAGGAGAAGGTGCTGACCTCTGTCTGGTGCGCGACTGACAGATCCGGTCCGAGGCCGCGAGCTTCGAGCTGGTCAACAGCCTGCAGGCGGACCAGAACCTGTTGCACGAGCGCCTCGGGACCATCGACCGGCGGCTCGACGGCAAGATCGACAAGGTAGCGAGCGACTGGATTGCCTGGTCGTTGCGCGGATGAATGACTGACACTGACGACCCACGTGCAGACAGAGGCCTCCCGCATGGACGCCGCGCTCACTCAAATCCGCGAGCTCCGACCCGTTGCAGCGGAGTTGACGACACGAGTGCAAGCCCTTGAGGAGGAGCAGTCGCGGCTCGTTCAGAGTACCCGTGCGGGACCACAGCAGCTTGAAGAGCACGCGACGGAGCTTGCTCGGCTCGGCGAGAGCGTCAATAGCAGCCGGAGGCAGACCGCTGAACTTGAGCGCGAGGTTCATGACGACGTTATGCCTCAGCTGAGAGGATCGATCGAGGTCCTGACGCGGCTGGAGGAAGGCGTCTCCAAGTGCGAAGCGCTCGCCGACACATTGGAGACGGCGCTGCGCACGCTCTCGGCCAAGTTCCACGCGCACGCCGCGTCATCGGCTGACAGCGCGCGCCAAGTCTCGTCGAGCGTCAAGGTAGAATGCAGCCCTCATACATGTGGACGCCCTGCCGCATCTCTTCTGGCCCCTCACCACCGCTCCTGACGACTGACAGGCGACCCGAGACGAACTGGCGGAGCTCCGGGACCAGGCGAGGCAGAAGTGGATCGACATTGCGCGCGCCGTGGAGAGAACCGCTGACAACGACGCGCTCAACGAGCTGCGCGGACGCGTGCAGCGGCTGACCGACACGAGCGCGGCGCTCGAGCGGCACGCGGCGGTCAATGCGCGCTTTCTCGACTGGTTCGCCACTCGCGGCGAGGCGCACGAGCACAATCTGCGAGTCGTCGAGACGCAGCTCGGACGCATTGCTCTCGGCTCGGACCCTCGCCGCCGCGAGCCATTCAGTGGCAACGTTCGCTTCCCTCGGTCATCATGAGCCACTCTCGAGTATAGACACCGTTGCGGAGCAGACTCGACTGATGTCAGTTCTTGGCCACAAACGCGCGCAGAAGCTGCCGCAGCGCTGACTTGTCGTCCTGAGCAGCGTCGGTGCTCTCGCTCGCGCGAACTTCCTCGCTGGCCTTCCCCGCTGGAACTGCAACCTGTCGCCGTCGTGAAGTCTCTGAGCGCGGAGTATCGGGCTGAGGCGACGCCAGTCGCTTGGTTAACGCCTCGAGCTCTGCCTGTCGCTGGGCCTGCACTCGCGCGGCTATGCGGTGGCTCATCGCGCCTCTCGCCCCCGTCGGCTTTGCGGCTGGCAGCGGAGTCTTCAGGCTCTTGTCGACGCCTTCGGGGCCTTTGTCGCTCTCCGCTGCTGCTCGCTGCTGTTGTTCCTCGCGGGCGCGCTCTTGTTCGCGCAGCAGTTGGTCGCCGATCGAGACGTACAACGATTCTTGCGGTGTCTGCAACGCGTAACGAGCGATCGAGGCAGCAGCAGCACCACCTTCCACAACGACCACACCGGCCGGTGCGCTCTCTGCCTGGTTGTTGTTGCTGTTGTTGCTGCTGCTACTGATGCTGGGGTCGCAGCTTGTCGTCATGGCTCTCCAAACGGTTGAACGACGAGGAGACTTGGAAGGCGGAGGCAGCTCGCGACGCACCGGCGGAATTCGTACATGTAGTGATGCCACGCCCTTCTTGGTTGACCTGTTGTCCTCGCCACTTGCGCTCAACTTTGTCTGCGCTGGGGCAACCTCCGAAGCGTCTCCAGCTCCACGGCACCG
Organism: Phytopythium delawarense; assembly: GCA_023338175.1. Lineage (NCBI taxonomy): Eukaryota > Oomycota > Peronosporomycetes > Pythiales > Pythiaceae > Phytopythium > Phytopythium delawarense. The sequence continues at coordinate 12,383 of JAADYF010000115.1, forward strand.
CTCGTCACTGTCGGTCTTCGCGAGGTAACACCCCGGCTTGACGCCTCGGTAGATGGCGCGCAGACGCTCTTGTTCTACCTCGAACAGCATCTCCGTGTAGTCCTTCTGCATCTTGTCGCGGTACAATCGATCGTCCAGGAACACGTCGTCTCCGCAGCGCGCGCGCAGTTCCTCCAGCGCCTCGCGACACATCGCCGTGGTCGTGTTCAGACGGCCAAAGAGCGCGTCCCTCTCCTTCTGCTCTTGCAGGCGGTTCGTCGACAGCGAACGAAAGTGACGGCGGGGATCGCTCGCGACCAATTCAAACGCGCGGAGAGCCGCCAGCACTTCTTCTCGTCGACTGACGTAGCGCAGGGCCTGCTCCCACAGCATGACCGCCAGCGGGAACCGGTCGTAGTGATCGGCGTGGGTGTACTTGAGCACAAGCGCGAGCTTGGCGCGAGCACGCATGCGGAGGGATGACAGCACAGAGTCCATGCGCTTTTGCAGATCCACACGGAGGGGAAGTGGAGCATGGCTGTTCACCGGCGGGTCATCGGGTGCTGGCTGGTCCGCGACTTCACTCTGGGGCTGTAGCGTTCGACTTCGCTCACGTTGAGCCGTGCCTGGAGGTGATTTCTGGTCTGCCGTGGCCTGAAGATGGCGGCGAATGATGGCCTGTTTGGCCGACTCCGCTGCAACAGCCTTGTTCATGTGAATCGCCCGTGACCCGGTCTGCAGCAAACTATCAAGCGTCTTCTTTCTCGCCATCGTCGCTACTGCTTCATCGTCAGGCGCGTCCTGGGACGTTGATGCCGGGTCGTTCACCAAGGTCTTGCGACGATGAGGAGAACTGCCGCGACGATCGTGTAAGGCGATCAGTTGGTCGCCGCCGTCGTCGTCGCTATCGCCACCGCTGTCGAGATCGCTGCCGTCGCTCGCTTGTTCGGGGATTCCACGCTCGGCAGGTCGCGCTACCGTGCCTCCTATCTGGAAACTGGACTCGAGCACGAATGTCGAGCCTGCAAACGGCTCCAGGGACGCCTTCCTGCCCGAAACTGCGGGCGACAGCGCCAAGCCGCGCGCACTCGGCGTAGAGCGCAGCGTCATACTGTTCGAGCGACCTTGGAGCGTCTTCTTGCGTTCCTCCGAGAACTGTGCGAGGCTTAGCTCCTCAGCCTTTCGCTGGTCACCGGATGCAGTCGCCATCGCAAGAGCCGATGCCAACATTACATCACCTACATCCACGTCGTCGGCATCAGGCAGCCCTGCTTTCGCTGGACTCGATGGAGCACTGGAAGGTATCCGTCTCCTGTCGGCACCCAGCACGTAGGCACCGTCAAGAAAGGGGTGGTGGCTGCATACGGCTTGAAGGCTGGCCATGCTGAGCAGATTGGGCTTGTCGAACAGCATGCGGGTCGCTGACGTCGACGACGGCGCCAAGTAGTCGACGAACGCGCCCGTGTCCGGGAACGGTGGGGCCCACTCGTCCCGTACAGCTTCCAGGTCCGATTGCATCTCGAACGCAATCGGCTGAGCCCATTTGAGCCGAAACAAGCTCGTGACGTTGCTTGTGGCGGACGAGTCGTCGCTGCGCTGGCTGAATGTCGGGTAGTACTGGAACGGGCTCTTTGTCTTCTTTGCTACTGCCATCGGCTGTTCACTTGTTGCAGTGATTCCATCGCTCTGATTGTCAGCAGGTCTCAACAACTCCTCTCGCTCAGCTAGTGGAGGTGTGTCGCTCATGCCAGCATCACAACTCACTGTGCCGGTCATTGCTCCGATCAGTAAAGCTTCCTCGCGGTGTCGATGCGCTCGCGCAAGCTGCTCCTCCACTTTGACAGCGTTCACCGGCGATGTCAGTGTCGAAGCGGTCTGTGTCCTCCGTCTGCCGCCGGTAAACATCGCAGGCGACGACACTGGTCGCTCTGTCGGCGGCTGAGGGTGTGCAGCTTGTGGCGGCGGAGGAGACGCGAGCGCGAGCGCGTCCTTGGGCTTGCCACCCGCAAAGATGCGAGCCAACTGCACTTCGAACATTTGCCGCGTTAAACTCAGCAGGCTGACGCTCGATGTTGCTGTCAGCGTAAATGTCCAGCGCTCCCCCGGACGCACCATCCCGAGCTCTCCGATGCACGCAGGCGCCGCGACTAGCACAGAGTCCGGTGGTGCATCCCCACTCGTATTCGCGGGGTCTGGATTGATGGCGGCAGGATCAACTTGAGCGCGCTCCCCTGCATTGTCGTCGACACCATCACTTTGTGGGTCCTTGGAGGGAGGAAAGTAAGGATCTTTTGACGACTGGGTGATCGCCACGGTGCCTTCGACCAACAGTAACAGCTCGTCGATCGGATGGCCTTCTTGGCACGCGCACTGCCCTGGCTGGAGGGGCTTCCACTTCATGAACCGCAGCATCTCCAGAAGCTGCTCGACAGAGAGGCCGGCGCAGAACATGGGCGAGCCCAGCAGCCCTGAAATGGCCAAGCGAAGCACTCGCGCGGTCTCCTCTCTAGAGAGCGAATTCCCCGGTGGCTCGCGCCAGAACGGGAAGTTCTCCCGGCTCCGGTGGTACAAGAAGCCCGTCACTTTGTCGTGGACCAGGGCTGCCTCGTCGGCCTCCAGCGCGCCCGCCGTCGCCACGCTATCTCTTCTGTCCGCGTCGCCGCCCACGCGTTTGGTCCTGCGGCTCCACTCGGCGTCCAGGATACGCTCAAGCGCCTTCATCTTGAACGCGTGCGCGCTCGAGGCTCGCTCCCGCTTCATCGTCGAGGCTGGCGGTGCGCTCCGTGCTCGAGTCCGCGCCGGCGTATTGCTCCCAGCCGCTCCGCCACTCGAGGAAACAGTAGCTGCGCTGGCCTGACCGGCGCTCAAGATTGATGTGTTGGCGTCCGCCATCCGCTCCAGCACACTGTCGACCGTCACGTGTCGGCGCAGCTCGAGCTTGAACAGCGACTCGAGGCGCACGGCGTTGGCATCGAGCGACAGCGCACCGCGCGCCACGCTGCGCTGCATAAGCGCTCGCACGCGCTCGTAGACGTCCTCGCCCATGGCGCAGGCCACGCGGTGCAGCTCCTGTAGGATGCTGCGCGCCATGGGGCCCTTGACCGAGACGCCGGCCGCCGCCGTGTGCAGACTGGTCGTATCCTCGAGGCTGGACCGGACCGCGACCTTGTCCGCGCGACTCTCCTGCTGCTGGAAGAGCAGGACGCCCACGACCTGCAGCAGGCGGCGCAGCGTCTCGGGCTCCAGCCGCACCTGGCGCAGCATGTCGGCGGCGTGCTGCTCCAGGAGCCGCCGCCAGCCCCTCCCGACCTCGGCGCCGGCGTCCGAGGCCGCGTCCGCCCCCAGCTCGCCCCACCGCACGCCGCGCTCCTGCCGCGCCGGCGCGACGCGCGCGTCCATGCCCGACGGCAGCGTGACGGCCGCCAGCGAGAAGTCGCACCGCCGGCCGTCCCGCGACGACGGCGGCCGGGAGAGCGACTTGCGCCGCGCCCGCTCCACCGCGCGCAGCGTCCGCGCGTCCAGCGCCACGTCCGACTCGTCCAGGGCATCGCAGCGGCCGGCGGGCGTCGTGGCCGGCGCCATCATGCTGGATGCAAGCGTCAAGGTGACGTCTCTTGCGTCTCTTAGCGCCTCTTCAACATGTGACATGGAACTCGACGCAGTGTATTGACCTGCATGAATACATTCATCTGAGGAATGCCGAGCAGTCCGCGACCGATCAATTCACACAGGGTTTTGAACCAGAAAAGAGTAAAGTATTCAGTATCCTATCACACTGTATTTCAAAGGAAACCTTCAACATCTAGTATGAATGGAGGAAGTCCAGGAATCCTGACTGGCTCGAACAGCGGACTGGTCACCCTCCCACTGTTAGAACCGACGCAGACGACGAACATGTCGATGAGATCGGAGACGACGACGACAATGGCGACAACGACAGACGCGGTGGCATTCTGGTGGAGCGGCGAGGCGATCGGTCTGTCGCTCTCGCGCGCGACCGAGGCGGCGAGCTCGTACACGGTGCGCTGGGGTCCGGGCGGCCCGCTGGGCGTGACGCTGGGCGTGGACGCGGCCGCCGGCGCCGTGGTCGTGACCCGCAGCGTGCGCGCGGGCGTCGGCGTGGGCGACGTGCTGCTGCGCGCGTGCGGGCTCGAGGTGCGCGCCGACAACGTCGACTTGGCTGTGGCCGCGCTCGCGAGCGCGCATGAGAGCGGTGGCGACGCGCACGTCCCGCTAGTCTTCGCGCGCGCGCCGGCGGCGCTGATGGTCAGCGGCGTCGACCCGCGCGGGCCGCTCGCGCACGCCGGCGTCTCGGGCGACATGGCGTTCGAGCTGCTGACGGTTGCCGGCCGCAGCGTGCGGTATCTGGCCATGGACGAGCTGAACCGTCTGCTGCACGCGTCGCCGCGGCCCTGCGAGCTGCGGTTCGCCAGGCGCTCGCTCGTTCCTCCGACCGCCACGAGGCGAAAGAGTGACGCTGACACGATGCCCGGCCAGCACCAGCCGCGCGCCAAGCGGTCGCCCTCCGCCGCGCCAGGCGCGGGCCTCGCGATTGCCTCCGTCTTGATGGTCAATATGGTGTAGACGTTCGTGCTGGAGGCGTGCAGAGGCGAGGAGTACGATCCGTCGAGGAGGAACCGAGTGTAGGCTTACATGGAGTCAAGAGCAACAAAAGCTCAAGGTCACGACGCGGGGATGGCATCAACATGGCGAATGTTATCTTGACAGAGCGGCATTACGGGTGACGACTACGAAGCAAGACGAGCTCGCGCTAACACCCGCTGCCGCCAGCGATGCGGAGGCAGCTGGTCGAGTCGAACAGGCTCAGGATGTTGGTCATGAGCGTCCACAGCAGCGAGAAGGCCAGGTACGCGATCGTGAAGATGCCCCACCACTTGCTGCGGCGGTCGGCGCGCTCCATCTCGCGCAGCTCGGCCTTCTGGCGCGGCAGCCAGATGATGAACACGAGCGACGCCAGGTTGAAGACGTACATGATGATGTACACGATCGACACCTGCGAGCGCACGTGGTGCGTGTCCTCCTCGATGAAGGTGCGCTCGACGTCGAAGTACCCGTTCATGGTCTTGGTGAGCACCGTGGCGAATGGTGCGCCGACCTCCTGCGTCGTCACGCTCAGACCGATCATGGTGGCTTCGTACCCGGTGATGTCCAGCAGCTCGAACGTGAACAGCCCCGTGATGAAGCCGATGGCGGCCGTCGGCGCCTTCTCGAGCAGCGGCACGCCCAGCCACAGCCACTGGCTGCGCACCACGTCCCAGATGGTCAGGAACGTCGGCGCCACGTCGATGACGACGACGAGGACCTGGCAAAAGACCACGCAGAGCCGCCAGTCCCAGCCAAGCCCGTACTTCTTGGCGGTGAACGCGCCGGCGATCGTCAGCGCGGCCGTGAGCATGTTGGCAATGCCGCTGTTGAGCGGCGTGACGCCGGCCCAGGTGCTCTGGATGGCGCTGGACGACGTCACCGTGACGGCGGCGAACACGTTGTAGAAGAAGTTGAAGGCCACGAAGCGGTAGATGTGCCGCTTCTGCAGCAGCTCGTACAGGAACGTCCACACGGACTTGAGCGGGACGCTCTCGACCTTCTCTTCCTGGATGCACCAGATCGAGAACGGCATGGTGAGCAGCGACGCCGCGGCGCAGACCCACATGATGTTGTTGAACCCGACGGTCCACGAAAACGACCCGCCGTAGTCGGCGTTGTTGAGCCCGATGCCCGTCATGAAGGTCGAGATGACGGCGAAGACGTAGTGCACGACTGTGCAGTCCCCCATGGCCGTGCCGCGCAGGTGCTCGGGCTCGCGCTGCGACACATCCACCAGTACGCCGTTGAAGCCGCTGTAGCCCATGACGACGCCGAAGTTCGCGATCATCATGAGGATGATGAGCTTGATGCCACTGTCCGGCGCGTCCGCGTTGATCGTCTCGAGCTGCTCGGGCGTCATGTCGGCCACGTCGATGTCTTGGAGCGACGAGTCCGTGTAGTACGGCTCGCCCAGCGGCAGCGCGGCCATCAGCAGGCACGACACGAACGAGAGCGACCAGCCGATCAGCATGTACGGCCGCCGCCGGTAGCCGAAGATGGGCACGCGGTCCGTAAGCATGCCGGTGAACAGGCGCAGCGCGCGAGGGAAGGTGACCAGCGCCGTCGCCGTGGCGACCAGCGTGGCCGACATGTGCAGGTAGTTGTTCAGCACCGAGTAGATGACGCTGGTGATGGTGTGGTAGACGACGCCGACGCCCGCCAGGTGAGCCGCCATGCCCAGGTTCTTCCAGTGGTAAATGGAGATCGGCCCGTTCGCAGGACGGAGCGCGCCGTCCTCGTAGGTCACGGGCCCAGCGAAGTCGTGGGCCGGGTCGGCTGGCGACTTGTGCGCCGTGTAGCTCAGCGGCGAGCTGGTCGGCTTGACGGCATATTCGGTCGAGATGCGGTCGAGCTGGAGGGACTTGTGCGCCATGGTGGCAGTTGGAGAATGAAGAGCGATTGGAAGAGCTGCAGCGAGAGGACCGCTGGCTGCAGGTTCGAGAGACCTTGGTAGCGTCTCGTGAGACTAACTCATTAATATCCGACTGACTGGCGGTGCGGGAGCGCATCGTGAAGTGCTCGACACTTTCTGGAGAGATTTGCTGCAGACATCACGCGTCGTCTTATAGGCCATTGCGTCTGCGCGGGAAGAATGGATCCCACCGACGGAACCGCTGCCCGCTGCAGGTTAACTGCCGCTGGCGTGTCAAGTGCTGACGATCTGTCCGTGTCCGGTGCTGGATGAGTGTGTCGCCTTGGCGGCCGCCTCGCCTCGTCGCCGTTACCGCTCGCAGCCGCCGGCAGCGACAGCGCCTCGAGCGCCGACGTGATTGGAGTTTCCGCGTCGCGCTGGCAGCGAGCGTCACGCAGAATTGGGTGGCTGTACGAGCCAATCGCAGGCGGAGACCTTGGTTCGTCAAATGTTCAATGACGTGATTGGGATGCGACTACCGCGAGGCTTGTCAACTCGGGATGCGTCAGTCATTCGAGAGTGTGCCGATGCGATTGAATAAGGTGGACCACACGATACCAGAACGATGTGGGCCACGTAAACTGAGCAGCGGACTGGCGAAGCGGTTCACGCCTCGTCTCATCGACCGGATCGCGATCTTGACAGTCGAAGCTGCAATTGAGACCGACCGACACCGACTCCATCGCCGCCAGCGAGTCACCGACAGGCTCTTTAGCGGCAGTGAAGAGGATCCGCGACTGCGGCGGACTGTTGACGGGGCTTGGACTACTGACTGTCTCGCATACAGACCCGTCGCGACGACACAAGGCCAAACATGAACAGGTACAGTAGGGGCCGATGAAAAGACTTCGCTACGACGCCTATCCGATGTAAGGTCGCACACGCTTCTGCGCGGTTGTAGATACCACGGAATGCGCTCACGGTGCGTCATGGATCCCCGCCCCATAGACAGACACACTCGTCGCGACACTACGCGCTCAAGACGTGTCTTGATGGACAGTCGCCATTTTTGCGTGGCGTTGACTTGGAACGGAGTAAGAATCACACGTGTGGCTCACACGCATTGACGGAGTAGACACGCGGTCGGCGGTCTGCTCGGTGACGCGACATAGTCTAGTAACAACGGGCGGCAAGCGTATGAGGCTTCGTGGTGTTGCGAAGCCGATTCTATTGTCCATGCCAGCCATGTTGTCATGACGGGTGCTCTGCGTCTATACAGCTGATTCAGGTTCCATGCGGACGCAACAATCGCCACTGCAGCGGCCCTTTGCCCCCGGGAGGCGCCGGCACGCCGACGCATCCTTTCCCAAGCAGCGGCGAGAAGAGCGAGCTCGATGGCCACCACGTACGCCCCCCGGGCTGCATTTCTGCATCATTCCGCTCAGTTCGAGATAAATACGCGTGCTGCTTGGGCACAACGAGGGCGACACGCGCGCTAGCCTCCGCTCTCCGCCTGGCTATCGTTCACGAGTCATGGAAGCGACGTGAAGATGCACTACGCCACGCCGTTGAACGACGGTGAACAGGATCAGATGACAATTTTGGGCACAGCTGCGGCGCCACAGGTTTGGGTCTCTGCATTTGACTCGCAGCGTGTCAACAGGGGCCATGCGTCTGAGCAATCAACGAGGCGAGGCGCGCGTCCAGCAATCAGCTGACCCAGGTGAAGCGTTGCTATGCTTCCAATGAATGTCGACGACGCCGGATTGTCTCTTGTGCATCGCACGCTCGATTATGCGCTGGCGCACCACCGACCAAAGACCGGCGAGCCCTCGCCTCGGCCAATCGGCGCCAGCGTCAGGCTTCCCAAGGCTTTAATCGGCTGGCACCCACTGTTTCGCATGCCTTTAGTACCCGATGCATCGAATGGCTCCCTCAACTGCAACTTGCACGCATCCATCACTCCATTGGCTTACGACTCTCCATGTGATGGCGCATGTGGCTCGAAGAGGACGCGCCGAGCATCATGCGCGCCAACCGACGCGAGCGACGTACCCTTGTCTGCTTGGTGCGCGCTGCAGACGATTCGCAGTCCGCCCAGTCGCCAAGCAGCGAAAGTGCCGCGCTCTTCTCTATGCTGCACTGAATTTCCCTCCTCCCCTCCGTCCTCGTTCTTTGCTGCCAGCATCGCAAGCGGCACAAGTTGCTCGGACCTTTGGCGCGTACTCGTGAGTATTCACTGCAGACCAAGAGCCTCCCGGTGTGATGCGTATCGCCGGGTCCCTCGTCCTGGCTGCTCACTGCGCACCATAATCAGCGGACTGGGATCGTGTCTTTGCGGTCATGAGGTTCTTGATCTTCGCCAACTGTCCCATGTCAAACACACCCCAAGCGGACATGCTGCAGAAACGCGACCAGCGAGCACTAGTCGCACTACCGTGACGGGAACCCAAACCAAGGCTGCATCGCCATCTCCGAGATGCTCGCCCGCGTGTTTGCTCGCTTCCTCCACCGGTGGCGCGACACGCACCGCATCTGGAAGCTGCTTCGGCTCATACTGAATGCGAGTGCGGCGGGTACGCCACGCTCGAGGCGACTCGCGTCAGAGACCAGCAAGCGCAGAGAACCGAGCCCAGATAGAAGCAGGACGCCACCGCTACCAACTCACGCCCGTGTCTTTGCCTCGCTCGCCCATGAGGAGGAAGGACCCAACCAACCGAGGTGCTCCGTCGTGTCCGGGTATTTTGGGCCACTGAGTTAGTGAGTGGCTTCCTTTGAACTTGAAGTTTGTATGCGACACCTCACCTGATTCTGTGAATTCCGTGGTGACCAGCTCTGGAAACTTCAGGAATGCGACGAGGACGGCAGGCCGGCGCCTCCATGCGCTTGTATGCTCTTCCCTCCTGAAGCAGTGACAGGAAGCAGTCCACGCCGTCGGAATCCGGACGAAGCAGACGGCCCATGCATGCGTCGCGCTGCTCGATCGACGCGAGACATGCGTGACTGGGTAGGTTCCTGCGCTTGACAAGCTCGGAATCGACACTCGAGTGGACCGCGTCGTCCAGCCGAGACGCGACGGCGTGGCGCTGCTCCGGACTGGCGTGAAGCATGTGTCGTGGCTGTCGTTGGTCGTCCGGCGCTGAAGGAAGCGCCGCGCCGTGCAGAACAGTATCTGCTCGTCGCAGTTCTATCCGCGGCCTTTCGAGTGGCTGGCGCGGAGCAGCGGCGCATTTCTGAAGCACGAAGCCCCGAACTGAATGCGCGGCGGCGCCCAAGATAGACCCGCGCACACCGCCGTCGCAGCCGCATAGCCACTACGGTGGTGACCATCGCCGCAGCAATTTTCGAGTCCGCGCGAGTGCATTGTACTGATGTAAGGTCCCACGAATAAATCCACTGGCGCGCAAAGAAGCCACGCGAGGCGACTTGGCACGGAGAACCCAAGACCGGCGCCGCCCGCTTCCGACCGCAGCGTGGGCCTCGTGCCGCCGGTCGCGCCGTCAAACAGCCCGCGACATGCGTCCGTTTAACCGACGCTCCTCATGGGCGAATGGCTGTCCGTGACGCCGTGGCGGTGGCACTGCCGGCACATGCTGCATCCTGGAGGCGGTCTAAATTTTGAGGTCCATACCGTTTTCAAGTATAAAGGATCGCGCGGTGGAAGGTGTCGGGTCGCACCAAATGAATTCGAAGCGAGCTGTCTTTCCCATCGCCCATGGTATTGGGTAGACGCGCGGCACCGGCGGGCGGAAACACGCTCTGCCGAGGAAACAGCACGCCGCTCGTCCATACGCGAGCCCCTCGGTTCTATGGCCCGCCATGATTGGCTCCAGGCGACCACCGCGCCTAGTGTTCCGGCAGTGCGTCCAAAGCGTGCCGGATCAGGCTTTCGACGCTTTGGTCTCAAGGCTCGACGCGTCCGGGATGATGGACAGGCCTCCAGACCCTGTCACCCCCCGTCATCGCTCGAACGAGCGTCACGGCCAGAGCCAATGGCGCGACCGCGATTCCGGGGGGCACGCGTCCGGAGCGAGTCGAAGCGTGCCGAGGCCGTGCTCGCCGTGGGACTCGCGGTGCTTCCGGGTTTCCAGCGGTCCGCTCGGCGGCACGCGCCCGGCGGTCGAGCGCGCATGCCATTGGTCCGCTGCGCGCGGCCTCACCACCGCAACGCGCGTCGTGCCGTCGACTGGCGCGGGGCGTGTCCACCTCTGCTGGAAATCATCGACATACTTTATCCAAGTGAAACGTCGCGCGCGGAGGAAAATACAGTTTGGCGGAAACCCGTGCTTGAGAATCTTGACCAGTTCCTGTCACAGAGTTATGTTCGCGGGTAGGGCAGCGAAGAACACGGAATGAATGCTGGTGAGTGACGCGGCCGCAAGGGTCTTGCGGTTTGTATGCCTGGACCACCCAAACAACGCCCGACCCCTTCCGACTGCCGCTAAACGCGATTATCTCAGTACGTGAAGTGGAAATCACTGATCACACGACCGACGAATTCTATTGCATGCAGGCAGGACGCCATTGGAAATCATGGGGGGAAACCAAAGCAGCGATTATGACGTCTCTGATTACCTGTCCCCGCGTCCGGATTCCGGAATGATGTTGATGTGGGGCACTGGTACAGCAGCAACCACCGCCGCCGCCCTTCACTCCTCCGCCCACCGATTGCGGCGGTGCGTGACGCCATCCGCGACTGCGAACGAACCGATGCCTTGGCCCGGCCCCTTCCATTGGCCGGCCGTCGCCGCGCGCGCACGCGATTGGGCCGCAGCCACGCGCCCCCGCGCGCCCATGCACCCCCGTCCGCCCCCTTCTCTGCCCCCCGAGGCGTTTTGGGCTCCGCGGCGGCCCCCACCGGACACGCGCGCGCGCGTGCCGTCGCCCCTTCTGGGCCTGGGAAGCCCACGTTTCTATTGATCTTCCGTCAGCCCAAGGCGGCGCTCGTGTTTCTCCGCACGCTGCAGCCCATCAGTGCGCCGGTGATCCGATACAAAGCGCAGGTATTCAACAGGGCGGGCCACGACGCTTGGGCCCTACCTCATTCCCCAATCTGCCTCCGACCGCACACGTCGCCCGCCTACCCGCCATGACGACGTCCAAGTCCACCATCTCGTTCCTGCTCAACCCGGCGGCCGAGGCGGCCAGCCCAGCCAGCCCGGCGCCCATGTCGCCGCCCGCGCTCTTCCAGCGGCTGTCCCCCGTCACCTCGGACGCGGCCGCCTACGCGTCGTCGCTCATGCTGCTCGGCTCGTGCATCGCGCCGCTGGACAAGCTCAGCTCGGCCGCCAGCAGCGCGCGTTCCAAGCGCGTCTTCTCCTTCACGGCGCTGTGCCACGACGCGCTCTCGAGCACCTGCTCGTCCTCGTCGGACGAGGAGATGGACGACGACGGCAGCGACCACGACCACCACCACCGCCATGCGGACACCGACGCCGCCGCCGCCTCCTCGCCCGCCAAGACCACAACCGAGCGCGCGACCAGCCCGACGACCGCCGCCGCCAAGCCGCGCGTGCGCAAGACGCGCACGCCGCCCTGCCAGGTCGACGGCTGCAAGAACATCGCCGTGTCTCGCGGCTGCTGCGTGCGCCACGGCGGCGGCTCGCGCTGCACCGTCGCGGGCTGCGCCAACCGCGCCAAGCTGTACAAGCGCTGCTTCCAGCACGGCGGCTACAAGACGTGCTCCACGGCCGGCTGCACGCGCAAGGCCAAGCGGTACGGCCACTGCTGGTCGCACGGCGGCGGCCGCATCTGCGAGGTGCCCGAGTGCACCAAGGTGTCGACCCAGGGCGGCCTCTGCTGGGCTCACGGCGGCGGCAACCGCTGCAAGCTCGACGGCTGCAGCCGCCGCTCCTACCAGAAGTACGGCTACTACTGCGTCGACCACGCCGCACTCAACACCGACGCGCTCTGAGCGACGTGTAGACTAGCAGCAAGCAGTATGAGTAGACCCACAGCGTGTTATTTATAATCCATCCCACATTGCCTCGCCACCACCGTCCATGATCCGTCCTGCTGCCGCCGCCAGCCTCCAAGCCGCCGCCACGACTGCCGACTGTCACTCGACCGGGTCGTACGGGCACGTGCCGCGGTTATGGCCCTCGGCGCGGCCGCAGCGGTGGCACTTGTACACGCCGCGCTTGCGCTCGTGCGGCGGCTTGTTGCGCGGCCGCCGCTTCCTCGCCTTGGGCTGTGCCTGCGCCGCGCCGCCGCTTGCGGCCAGTGACCGAGGCGGTGGCTGCGCTGCGCCGCCTGCTGCGCCGCTCCCGATCGCCAACGGCGGCGGCTGCAGCGTCTCGTCACGACCGACGTTCTCGTCCAGCGGCAGCTCGAGGTGCCGGCCCTGGAAGGCCGACGCGTAGTTGCGCACGAGGTAGCACTCATCGAAGAAGTCGAAGGCGCTCGGCGCCAGTAGCGCGTGCTGCTCGAGCTTGCGCAGCGCCGCCAGTGTGTGACGGCACGGCACGCCGAGCTGCAGGCGCAGCGCGCACGTGCACGTGCGGTGCTGCAGGTCGACGCGTCGCTGGCGGACCTGCGGCGCGGCGGCGTTCCAGACGAACGCGAGCTGCGGCGTCGATAGCACCACGTTGTACTCGCCCGCGCGCGCGAGCTGCTCCTGCATGAGTCTCTCGGCCGCAGGCGTCACGACGCGCTGCTCCCGCGTCCACTGCACCGCGCGCTCGTGCCGTGCGAAGGAGCGACTCATGAGGTACAGCGCCAACGACTGGAAGCACTCGTACGGCATCTGGCTGGTCGGGTGGCTCGCCGACTGAGACGCAGTCAGGGACGGCAGCGGACCCAGCCCGTCGGCCGACGTGTCGCTGCTGGTGCCGCCAAAGTCGACGGCCTCGACCTGCGTCGTCTGCCAGCCGTAGAGCTTGCGCGCCGTCACGTGCGGGAAGAGCGCCCACCGGCGCGCGTCCAGCGCCGTCTTGAGGCAGTGCGCGGCCGCGAAGTTGCGCTGCCCGAGCCGCGCGAGCGCCTCGAGGAACTCGCTCTCGCTTTCGGCGCGCTGCGCCTGCCACACGAGCGGTTCGTCCTCGCGCGCGACCGCCACGCCGTGCCGCGCGCCGAGCACGTCGTCCAGGACGCTGCGCGTGCTCAGCAGCACGTGCGGCAGCTGCACGAGCAGCGACGCCGGGTCGTCCGCGAGCCACGCGGCCGAGACGAACACGGGAAAGCGGCGCAGCGGGAACCCGTGCGCGAGCAGCTTGTCCAGGAACCAGGCGCAGTGGCTGGCCGCCGCGCTCGGCGCCAGCGCGGCCGCGTGCACCAACGGCTCGAGGTTGCCGTCGCGCCCGAGCAGCAGCAGCAGCCGCGCACCGCGGTACAGCGGGTGGCGCGTCTCGAGCGCGTCCAGCGAGAGCACGCCCTGCGCGTGCCAGGCGCCGGTCGGGTCCATGGCCAGCACGGCGCGCACGAACTGGCCGCGCTCGTCGCGCTCGACGGCGCCCGCTGCGTGCGCGTTGAGCGAGGCCATCTGCGCCAGGAAGGACGGCAGCTTCTGCACGGACGCGGCCACCGCCGGCACGGGCAGCGGCCGCAGTAGCAGCGCGTCGGCCGAGGCGTTGGCCGCGTCCGCAGACGCGGTCTCCTCACCTTGGTCTCCGCCGCCCTGCCGCCGCTGCCGGCGCTGCTGCGCCTCGAGCGCGTCCAACAGGTCCGTCTTGGCCTTGTACGCCATGCTCTTGCTGCACTGCAGGTTGCCGAGCGCGCGCAGCCGCTGCACGATGGCGGCCGAGGACGCGCGCGCGTCGCCCAACACGACTGACTGCAGCAGCGCGCTGCGCTTGAGCTGGCGCGCCGTCGGCCGGGCCGCGCTCGTGCACGACGCGTCGTGCGCCAGCGAGCCAGACGTCACGTACCAGAACCGGCCGCCGTCCGCGTCTCCCTGTCCGTCCCCGGCCTGGCCCGAGCGCCGCGGCCGCGAGCACACGGCGTTGACCAGCCAGCCGCACGGCGTGGCGCTCGCGCATACGAACTTCTTGTAGCTGCCGCCGCTTGTGGCCACGCGTGCGCGCTTGCCCGCCGCCAGCGCCAGGTCCTGCACGTCCGCCGTCAGCGCGCGGCCCTCGCGCCAGCGCCGCGCGCGCAGCACCGCCCACTGCGCCGCATGCTCGTCACGCGCATGCTCGTCACTCGCGACGGCCGGTTCCTCCATACTGGAGCGAAGATTTGAACCGTGGCGTCGCCTTTGGCAACATGGCGGTGAAACGTTGGACTAGCCGGGTTAGCTCTGTCCAGGTTGGCACGCTGGTATCACGTCGAGTTTTTAAACCTCTATAATTTAAATTCGTACTCATTTAAGTTCGCAGAGCTCCACTCTACGAACCTAAGCGAGAACAAACAAAGGATAAGAGGTACTAAAGTAGGCTGCGCCAGGTTTACTCTGATGTTGCTTCGATTACAAGCGCGGTTTGTCTCAAAAAAACTCTATAACTCTATCGCACACATTCCGATCTGCTTGTGGTTAGGTGCTATTGCATACATTCTTGAGAACATATAGGGTTTGTTAAGTTTCATCAAAAGTCAACATCCGATGCAATGACACTCTCTCGAAATAGCACTGGCATTATTTCGGATTTGTGAGGAGTGGCGTGGCCCACATTTCACATTTGTTCGTTGGTGTGAATCATGTGCCACCGGCACTGACGTTGCAAGTGCTTTCGACGCCTGATGTCCATCGCACTTCCACCGTGCCATCAACTCGATCAATCGGAACTTGCATGCTTCGAGGCCAGAACGACGGGGCATCTCCATGATATGGACGCGCGTGGTCACTTCGGCGCGAGCACAAGATCTGATATTGGACAGAAGCTGCTGACGTGGATTGAGGCGCGTCAATGAAGCTCACTACTGGTCGTCCTCGTCCTTGGCATCCTCGTCGTCCTCGTCCGCCTCGGCGCCGACATCCTCGCTATCGGCGTAAAAGCTGTCGCTGTCGTCGTAGTAGCTGTCACTGTCGGCGCTGTCCTCGTCGCTGCCCACGTCGTAGCTGTCCTCATCGTCGCTGCCCACGTCGGCGTACGGGTTGGGGAACGGGCACGGGAACTTCTCGTTCTCCGGCCGATCGTCCGAGCCCGCGGCCGAGTCCGTGTCGCACACGCCGTAGGTGTAGTTGAGGCGCACACACGTGCCGTCCTCGCACGGGTACACGCTCGGGTCGACGCAGTTGTTGTACGCGCACTGATGGCCCATGGGCGTCACGTAGAACTTGTGGTGCGACGACACCCGCAGATGGATGCTCGCGTCCTGCTCGGCAGCCGCCAGCGGCGCCACCAGCAGCGCCAGCGCCGCAAACACAGCGGCGGAGGTCTTCATGCTCGTCGGTCGTGCGGTCTCGGGCGAAGCGGAAGCTCGTGTCGGGGCGGGGGCAGCTGCAGAAATGAGTTGCGATGGTGGGTTCCATCCCAGCCGACCGCAGGAAGAAGATCAAGCAAATCATTGCGATCTGCTTGGATCGGTACAATATGTGGTCCACATGAGAACCGTGAATCCTACAATTGTGTGGTTTACATAATAGTAGTGTAGACCACGCCGGACTTGTGTCATCCACGTCAGATCCTGGGTTGACACGCTTCCAGAGACGACAAGCATGGCGAAGACGGCGGTGGTGGTGACAGGCGCCTCGCGCAGCTTCGGGCGCTGCCTGGCGCTCGAGTTCGCGCGCGAGGTCGACGCCGAGGCCCTCGACCTGGTGCGTGGGCCTCGACCTCTCACGCCGGCCGGGTCCTTGGCGCGGACTGACGGGCGGTGAACGCGCAGTTCCTGTTGGCGAGGGACGCGGCGGCGCTGCACGAGACGGCGCGGCTCGCGCGGGACGTCTGGGAGGCCACGGTGCGTCTGCTCTATCTGTCACTCGTATGTAGTCCTTGCTGACGCCCTCTCGGTCGGCTCCAGCGCTCGGGGACGCAGCTGCGGACGGTCGTGCAGCCCGTGGACCTCGGGGACCAGGCCGACTACGTGCCCAAGACGGACGCGCTCGTGGCGCAGCTGCAGGCCGGCAAGTACGCGCGCGTGCTGCTCGTGCACAACGCCGGCTCGCTGGGCGACCTCGGCTTCACGCACGAGTGGTCGTCGCCCGAGGCGCTGGCCGCCTACTGGGAGTTCAACCTCACGTCCGTCTGCTGGCTCAATAAGCGCTTTCTCGACGCGTTCGGCGGCTCCCGCGCCGAGCTGATCGCCGCCAACGAGGCGACTGCCGGTGAGTCCAACGCCCCGCGCACTAAGTCGGTGATCGTCAACATCACGTCGCTGTGCGGCATCAAGGCGTTCGCGACCTACGGCGTCTACTGCACGGGCAAGGCGGCGCGCGAGATGCACCACGGCGTGATCGCGGCCGAGCAGGCGCCTGCGGGCCTCGTCCGCGTGCTGAGTTACTCGCCCGGACCCATGGACACGGGCATGCAGGAGGTCTTCCGCGAGTCGCCGCTCGTGCACCCAGACCTGGCCAAGACGTACATCAAGATGAAGGCCGATGGCACGCTGGTGGACCCGAGCCAGTCCGCCAGTCGCGGGGTCCGCCTCGCCCTCAGCGGTGCGTTCGAGTCCGGCGCCCACATCGACTACTACGACCTGGACCACCTCGACGCCAAGTAGGCACGGCCCGAACAGCGAGGAGTTGGAACACGGTGGTATTGGACGGGTGGTTCATCGTTACACGCTGCACACCGGCGCTGGAGCCGCCTCACTCACATCAAACAGGTCGCTGGATTCTCTCACAGCACTGCATGGTACGGCAGCCGCTCCGAGTGGCGCTCAAGCTCCGAGGCGGTCGTCGTGGTCGGCTGTCGCTGCGATTTTGGCACGTACGATGGCACATCCATCGCGTCGTCGAGGATGTTGTACGCCTTCCTGCTGCTCCTCGTGCTTCTCGAGTTCCCAGGCGCAGGTGGCGTCGGCGCCGTGGTCGGCGCGATACGAACCAGCTTGTCCCTGAGGTTCGTGTGGGTGGGTATCGCTGCTGGAGCGGTCGGGAAGTGCGCTCTGTGCGCGAACCGGGCGTTCGGGACCTGGTGAGAGTACGCGCGCGTGACCCGCGAGCGTGGCGGCATCTCCTCGGACCGCTGACGGCGCGGGAGCGGCAGCTGTGGAAGCATTCGAGCGGAACCAGACGTCGGCGTCGGCGTCCGAGTGACGACTGTCGCTGTCGACGAGGGCGTCGCGGCGGAGGACGACGGCGACGAAGCAGACGACGACGACGAGTGGGACTGTGTCTGGGACTTGCTGAGCGCGCGGATGGCAATGTCCCACGCGGGTGCCTCCTTGGCCTTCATGACGCACTTGACGCAGAAGCGCAGCGAGCGCTGGACGGCCGACTGCGGCGACACGTCCACCGTCATCTTCTTGACCACGCTGCACTTGGCGCACACGCGTCGGCGGCACATGTTGCACTGCGTCGCCGCGCCTCCCGAGGTCACGGCCGACAGGATCCCGCTCAGCACGCCGCTGCCGCCGCCTGCGCTGCCTCCAAAGCTAATCGACTGGGTCCTGCAGCTCTCGCACCGCTTGTCTTCGCCGTCGCCTTCGCTCGGACGACCCGCGCGCTGGTGCTTCTGCTTGTACCGCTTGGCAAAGTACGTGAGCTTCTTGACGTACGCGTAGTCCACGACGCTGACGGCGGCGATGAGCGCCTCGGCCGCGATGGCGACGGACACGCGCTCCATCATGTCGCCGAGCGGGTCGGAGAACCCGCGGCCGAAGATCTCGACCGTGCGCGTGTCGCCGTCGCGCTGGCGCACGAGGTAGCAGAAGGACAGGCATCCGCGGATGATGCCGAGCTCGGCGAGCTCGGGCACGCCGCGCAGCGCGACCGAGTGCATGAGCATATAGCCCACGCGGTTGCCCTGCGAGTCCGTGGTGAGCCCCGAGGCCTCGACGATGACGAAATCGCGCCGCTGCACGATGGCGCTGAGCACGGCCGGGTGCTCCTTGGCGAACCACTTGACGCCCGCGAAGCGGAACGGGTCGCTCGCGTCGGGACGGGCAAGCGTGGCCAGCAGCCGCGCGTCGTCGAAGCGGTCGTTCACGTGGGCACTGCGCCAGCGCCACGACACGTCGTCGTCCGCGAAAATGCCGTACATGGTGTCGTCCAGCGTGCCCTCGACGACGCCGTGGAGCGCCAGCAGCGGCACGTGCGGCCGCTTCATGGCCTCCACGACCGTCATCTTGTCCGGGTCGAACGTGTTGAAGTCGCTGACCGAGTTGCTGACCTCGCCGTGGTCGACGCTGGCAGCCGTGCCGCGCCGCCGCCCACGCCGGTGCCGGTCCGGCGTCTCCGGCAGCACGAGCACGTCGTCCACGTCCGCGCTGAGCCCGGCGGTCGGTCGCTGCTGGTACACCTGGACGGCCTCCTTGGTGCGCACGAGCCGCCAGTGCGACCCGCGCAGCACGCGGCCGGCGGCGATGAAGGCCTCGTTGGCCGCCAGCGTCTCGGCCACCACGCGGCCGGCCTCGTCCAGCAGCGCGCGCTGCCGCCGCGGGGACAGCGCCAGCGGCGCGAACGCTCCCGGCGGCAGCGTGAACTTCATGCGGGCGTCCTTCCCGGGTAGAGAGGGGCAGGTATCGGCCTGTAGAGGGCGATCGAGCCGCACGCGAAGGCAGGAGAAGCGGAAGTGTGGCGGCCAGTGAGCAGCAGCAGGCAAACACGGCGGGTCACCAGGGGCAGACTAATACGCAATGGGCCGGCCTGGAGCCCTGCTTTTCCCCGCCACTGACGCGCGCGCCGGCTGCTTCCGCCCATGATATGGACCAGAGACGCACTCGGACGCCCGGAGGTGCACTGCATGCTCTCCAGCAGCCGCGAGCGCCGGCGCGGCTCCATCTCCTCGGCCAGATTCGCTGCCCGCCCGCGGGATGGCGCGACTTCGGAAGAGTGGCCCTGTGAAAACCTGTGTTAATAAATGTCTATAGTATATATAGTGATATCTCTGGTTGTATTGTATGGTATTCATCAGGAGGATGACCTCTTATATACGATATTAGGGGATGGAGGCCATCGAAGAGGAACTGAAATTCGTGGGGACAACTGGCGTGCCCGTCGAGTGGGAAGTGGCATCGGGTAGAAGAGCGGGCGAGCAGGCACACGCCCCCGATGGCGGCCGCAATCACCCGAGGCGCGGAAATGAGCGACGGCGCGAGCTGGAGGGCAACCGCCGAGCCGTCGGGCGAGGGCCCCAGTCGCCGAATGACTTGGATGCAGGCGGAGCGAAGGCGTCGCCAGAGCTCGAACCACGATACACGAACCGGTCCGAGTGATCGGATGAGAAGCGGGAGGTGACGCCACCGTCGGGCGTGGCTCGGTCTGCGACCGACGCCGAGATCAACGACGTCGAGTGTCTGCTCGCCTTGGTGGGTTTCGCCCACGACCGATCGGGGTGCCACTGCAGCATCAACATCCCGGAGTGCGTGAAAGGAGGCGAACGCGTCGGGAAACCCGGGCGTCAGGCCACCATGAGCAGACGCCGAGGCCGCAGCTGTCTATGCGAGTGCCTTCGGGACTGTCGACTCGGTCCCAAGTGCACGGCGAACCAGATCGGCCGCCGTGCCTAACCAGCCCAGCCTCCGATGATCGCTTGATCAAGTTGCTGCAGCTCGCCAGTACACGTATCTGCAGTGCCTCTCCGCGGACCGATGAGCTTCAAGTCGGACTCCCACCATGCAGCAGCAAGTGGGGTGGGGTCCACCTCCGGGCCACTGCGGGGTGTAAAGTACCGGAACCGTGCCGAGGCATCGCCGTCGCGAGTGACGATGGTGCGTTGGCTCTCGGTGTCGGCGCGACTCACACGAGTTGGCGTTGCACCGAGACGAGTCCTGCACTCCTCCCGCCGATCATCTTGGTGGTCTCACCCGCGCATAGATGGTGGACAGAGTCAAGGAATCCGAGGCACAGGAGTTCATTTCATTCACGCACAGCACATGTTCAAACGCGACGCCTCCGACGCCTGGTCGTGGCCCACAAACCGCTTACACATCGACCTCGACCGTGTAAGACGACACCTTCATGGTGATGTCGGTGCCCGTGAACGGCTCGGTGCCGAACTCGAGCACATTCAGGTACTGCGACGTCGGGAAGCCCTCGTTGTCGCTCAGATACGTGAAGAAGTCCATGAGATCGGCCGAGAAGGACGTGGTCGTCTTCTTGGCCACGAACGAGTACACGGTCGTGTCGCCGTTCGTGCCCTTGTACAACTGGAAGTAGACACCGCCGACAGCCGTGGTGGCGACGGCGCTGCCCGTGCTCGAGATGGGCCCGGCGCCGTTGAGGGCAGCCAACCAGATCATGATCTCGTACTCGTTGGTGCCGCCCGAGGTGGAGCTCGTGAACAGGTCGAACGAGACGTCCGCGACCGGCTTGTGGCCCTTGGCCCACGTGTACGTGTACGTGAGCGACGTCGGGATGGACGAGATGGCCGAGATCTTCTCGGGCGTGAACTGCAGCGCCGCGTTCGCGTACGATTTGACCTGCGACGACGCGCCCGCCCACGAGTAGGCCGTGTGCCACGCGATCGTGTTGCCGCTCGCGCTGTCCACGCCCGTGCACTGGCTGCCCGACGTGGCGTACGACATGCCCCACAGGTCGTTGTAGACGATGAAGTTGCCGGCCGTGGCCGTGCCCCACTGGTCGCAGAAGTCGGAGGCGGCGGCGGTCGAGACGGCGACGGCACCGAGAGCAGCAGCGAAGAGGCCCTTCATGGTTGCAGGGGAGGAATTGGAAGCGGATGGGTTTCTCTTGATCAATTCAGGAATGGAGCTCGACAATTGCCTTGCTCCATGGTCGAGGCAGCAGAGTCCGCTCATGTTGATGAGGCTGCTGCATGTTGGTTAGATATGCGCTTGCTGCATTGCACGCATTGATAGCTAGCCGGAGGATCGTGAAAGAGTTCCTAGACGCTGCTCTTCGTGACCACGACGCGCCATGTGGAAATGCTGAAGGCAGACCGCGAGAGAGACCGGATCACTGCACAGACGAGGGACTGCGCGGGGGCCGAATGAACTGCAGGAGTGACCGCTGCGGCTTCCACGGAGCCATGCGGACTCCGAACCGAGCACCACCTCGTCTCAACTCGAGCCTTGTCAAGACGCTCAAGGCGGACTGAGACACGTGCTGCGCAGGCAATTGTCAAATGCGAAAGGATCGTCGCTGTCGGCCGACGCTCTCGAGATGCGACCGATTGACTCCTTCTTGTCGACAGCATGCTGCCATCACAACATCCGGCCTCGCAATACGGATTTCGCGATGAGGTGTCCATCGGTTGAGCTCCTGCTCGCCCCGAAGGCGTTGGTCTCTCGTGCGCTTCGTCCGGTCGCTACCGAGCCCTCGTCGACAATCGAACGACCCGCATTACAGCGAAGGGCCCAGGGAAACGCACACCAAGACGCGATGCCACATGCTGTGCATCCCAACAGTAATCCATTTTGCCGCACACCACGCGCATCCGTCTGCGAGGTTGAAGCACCGAAGCCCAGCACACCACTCACCGCGAGTTGTTTGAACACCCCAAGAAGTGGTCATGCGTGTGTTGTCGGGATCATTTGCGGTGAGCTCCCAAGCCAGACCGCTGACACCAGCCTCGTCGTTCAGCACACAACCAACCCGACGTTTTCTCCGCTCCTGGCGCCAAGAATAGCGGCTCGTCGGCAAACATAGATCTCGCGTCATGACGGATGGTATGGCCAAATGCAAGCCCAGTCAGCAATGACAAAGCGAAGTCTTGCAAGAGCCAAAACAGTTTTGAAAGGAGCAGTATCCAAACACGACGAACAATTTGACGCGGCATTCCAGGACATTTTGGAAACCATTCCAAGATCGTACAAGATCATGGGGCCGCGCTCCTCGCTATCGTGGCAATCTCGGTGATTTTTGGTTTGATGGTATCTTCGTCATCGAGTTGGCAAGCGGTTAGTACTGCGACTGGAGGTAGTCCAGCGGGGGCCAAGCTCGGGGTCAAGCGATAGTGAGCCAACCCCAGCACTTCTCCAATGTCAACAACTGCAACGTCGCCGCCGGTAACAACGGCCCCTACCTACCACCCTCGCTCTCATGCCAGCAACAACAGAGGTACCAACGAAAACGTCGACTGAGGCGGACACACAAACCTCTTCAACTCCTACGTCGACAAAAGCACCATCGATGGGATTAATAGCCGACACCAACTCCAACGGCGACAGAATCAACAACAGAAGCGCTGACACCAGTTCTCTCGTAGCACGAGTATCAACGACCATCGGTTATCCTCTACAACGTTGTCGGGACTGTCGGGCATTGATATATCGCCCAATGGGTACATCTACTTGAGCGACGTGCACCATATTCTCCACATGACTAACAGAAGCGACACATCCATGTTCGGCGAGTGGTAACCACGACGAAGCGCTCCTGAACGCAAGCTTTTTCGGCAATACACACCTTTGCCGTGAGCTCCAGTGGCAATTTGAATATCTACGACTCCTGTACTGATGTTGTACAACTGATCTCGAACGACACACTCGTTGCCCTCCGAATCTTCGGGCATGCGGGGAATCGCCGTGAACTATGAAGGGATGGTGGCAATCACACTAAGAGCATGCTCAAGATCTTGTCCTCTGGTAAAACCTGCACTATCACCAGAGTGAGCATTGCTAATGCCCCCATGGGCATCACGTTTGACTCGTCGTAGACCTTGTATTACACTGGTATACACGCGATGAGGAGAATCGCATCGAGCATTTTGATGTCTGTTGTCGCCGGGTCCACCGCTAGCAGGTTCAAGGACCCCGTTGAGAGCAATGCGCTATGTAACATGCCCCCGTCGCTAACAATCGCTCGGATAGTGACTCTGTACGTCGCAGACACAAGATCAGTCTATCCGGATCCATCATGTTATCATGGTCAATTGTGCAGTGAAATCTGACCTGCATCGATTTTGACCGATGGGTCATAAAGCAAGTGAGGCAGTCATCTTCTATTTGGCAATTGCCATGCCACCGGTCTCGACCACGCAGCAAACGTGGTCGACAGCATCAACAACGACCAGCTGAGTGCGACTTCATTCTCATCTCACTGAGTGGTCTGCCGATATCTAGCTCCTGCTGAATGAATCATGCATTCCACCTTGAGGCGCGCCTTCACTTTATCTGCAGTCTTCTTTGCGTTCGCGCTCGCGTCGTCGACTTGACGGTGGAACACGAGCTGCTTCAAGATGTTTTTGTTGCGAAACTTGTTGACGACGCGACCGTACTCTTTCACTTCAGCCCCGAACTTCGCGATCGTTTGCTGCAGAGCAATGGTGAACTCGCATTGGTTCTGCACCTGTGTGTCAAGCAGCTCCAGGACGACCTTGAACTCTTCCACGTCCTCGATGATGTTGTCACGCTGTGTCTTGATCGACGACGCAGTCTCTACCAACCCACTCAGCGCTCGGGCGATTTCGAAGCAAATTTTGGCAAGCTCGAAGCCGCTGTTCGCTAGAGCGCCGGGGACTGGTGGAGGAACAACGTCGGCGGTGACGGTGACGGTTTCCACTACGTCCATCGGGCCCGTCCGTCAGGAGACCACCACTCTGATCTGAGTGTTGTCGAGAGTCGTCGACTGATGTGGGGCGGCGATCCGATTTTGCACTGCGACGAAGCACGGCTGCTTTGCTGGCTAGTGGTGGTGCTGGTCGTGGGCTATTGCGGAATAACTTTGTCAACGAGATGCTGCTGCGACCAACCATGGGGAATGTGGTCTTGCTGCAATGCGATCGGACCACACAAATAGTCTGATAACGCCAATGCGATCGAAACGAATGGCAAGATCTTTCGACTATCTTGGGATTCCTGTGCGACGAAGAGCACAACTGCTTGCCAAGTCACAAGACAGCGAAAAAAAAGCGATTGCCATATTCTTCCAAGCTGATGTCTGGGAGGAGAAGCGCGTTTGAAGGTTTCACATCGATCTTCCGTGCGAGCTGAAGCGGTGGTCAGTCAACGACGGCTTGCCTTCTTTGCTCCCATTCTGCTCTTTATAGCGCGCTGCATTTGGGATCAGTCTCTCGCTTGGCTACAAACAACAACGGTCACTTGTTGCCCACCCGCCCAGCTCCAACAACACCCTTTGATCTGAGAGACTGGAGTACATCGCTCTAGTACAAACGAGGTTGGCGAGGTTCGAGATGCTCGAACAGGACACCACATCAACCACTGGTCGACGACCAGAGGCACGCGATCCTCGACCACTCATCCTACCTTGGCTGAAACAGGATCGTGCGGCACAGCTGAAGGTGCACAGGTCAATCGAGATGCCGATCCGCAAGATGTATTCTATTCGAGGAGATGCCTGGCCACAACCTTGGTCGGGATCTTCTCGAGCGTGAACTGTAACGCCGCGTTCGCGTACGACTTGACCTGCGACGACGCGCTCGCCTGTCAGCAACGAAGTGGCCCTTCATGGTTGCTGGGGTAGAATTGGAGGCGGATGGATTTTCCTTGATCACATTGAGGATGAAGCTTCTGCCTGTTGGCTAGATATGCGCTTGCTGCATTGCACGGATCGATAGTTAGCCGGAGGGTCGAAAGGAGTTCCTAGACGCTGCTCTTCGTGACCACGACGCGCCATGTGGGAATGCTGAAGGCGGGTCGCGAGAGAACGCAACACTGCAAGCTTGCCTCGTCGTTCAGCGCTCACCCAACTTCCAGGCGCTTAGCGGGATGGAGGAGGCCGCCACTTGAATGAAGAGACAACACGCCAGCGAAGTGAATATCAAGGTTTTGGCGCATCGAACATGTTATAGACCATCGTTCATGATCAAAAGTGCAACCAAAGAACTCGTTCTTGCTTTGACGTTGACCGCCTTTGCGGATGTCAATGCCAAGAGCAAGTGAAGAAGAGCCTCGTCCAGTTGCCTTCTGTGAACTACCTTGTCGACTGTCTCCAACACTTGTGTTCGATAGCACCACCGAGGACGAAGAAGGAGTGCCAAGTACATTGTTAATCATCCGTCGTGATGCAAGTCAAATGCTTTGCCCAAAGCATTCGAGGTCAGTGATTATTGAACCTTGGCCGAGTAGGATGACACCGTCATCTTGACGTTGCTGCCTGTGAACGGCTCCGTGCCGAACTGCACCGTGTTGAGGTACTGCGTCGATGGGAAGCCCTGGTTCTTGATCAGGTACGCGAAAAACTCATTGAGGTCGGCCGTGAACGAGAAGGTCGACTTGTGCGCCACGAACGAATACACCGTCACCTTGGCATTCATGCCCTTATACAGGTGGAAGGTGACGCCGCCGATGGCCGTGGTGGCAACCGCCTTACCGGTGCTCGAGATCGGACCAGCCCCATTGAGCGCGGCCAGCCAGATCATGATCTCGTACTCGTTCGAGCCCTTGTAACTGGAACTTGTGAACAGGTCGTAGGCGACGTTGGCGACGGGCTTGCTATTTAGCCCGTACGAGTACGTGACGGTCGAGGGGATGGACGACACCTGTGCGATCGGCTTGGGCGTGAAGACCAGCGCGGCGTTCGAGTACGACTTGACTTCGTGGGGTTTGCCCGCCCAGCTCCAGGTCGTGTGCCACGAGATCGTGTTGCCGCTTGTACTGGCACTATCCACGCCCGTGCACTGACCGCCAGACGTGGCGTTCTTCATGTTCCAGAGGTTGTTGTAGACGATGTACTTGCCAGCGGTCTTGGTATCCCACTGGCCGCAGTAGTCGGCGGCGGAGGCGGTCGCGAGGGCGACAGCGCCGAGGATGGCAGCGAAGAGACCCTTCATGATGCGGGGCGTTGTTCGTGGGGCGAAGCTTGTGGTTGGGTGGGATAGAGCTGAGATTGCTGGCTTGGGGGAGAATTGGAGAATGAGTTCGAGACCCAACGATCTGTTTGACCCTCAGCCTTCGGTTGGTGCACCAGCGCCGCGCGCCGAGGAGAGGATCAGTGCCCTGCGAGAAGAGGAGGCAAATCGATGGGTTGCAGTCGGACGAGACGATTGATGCGAATGAGGTTCGCGCGATGCTGGTGAATCAAGCATTCCATTCAATGTCGTTTGCTGTTCGATCTCTCATGCTCCACCAACAAGTGCCATTGCCGGTTACTCGGTGAAGAGTCTGACGCCTCATGGTTGAAGTCATCCAGACGGATGTGCTCTTGCTGCATATCGATGCGCGCAGGATCCCGAATCGGCTGGGCACTGCAATCGACGATTGCATTGACAGGAGTCAAGTCTGTGTATCAGATCCCATGCGAGAGGAATACGCTGACGGTCGTCAACAAGTGTTGGCAATGAGTTCACCATGCAGACAGGGTGACGTTGTCAATTCGTTGGCAAACTCTTCGAATCCAAGAAGCGTCACGAAAGTGAATGCAGACCAAATTTAGAGATCATACCAACCAAGGTATGGCGCGCTCCGAAGCAATCGATGTCTGCACCAACTTGACTCACTTGGAATTGAACGCGTACGAACAGCAAATTGTTTCACACTGTTCTAAAACGATTTTACATCAAACACTGGCGACGCGGGAAGATCGACGACTCTGTAGTCTACTGCGCCTTGCTCTCAGCGCCGACTTAGTTGACCGTGGCCGAGTAGGACGAGACCGTCATCTTGATGTTGTTGCCCGAGAAGGGCTCCGTGCCGAACTCGAGCACGTTCAGGTACTGCGACGACGGGAAGCCCTGGTTCTTGATCAGGTACGTGAAGAACTCCTTGAGGTCGGCCGTGAACGAGAAGGTCGACTTGTGCGCCACGAACGAGTACACGGTCGTGCTCCCGTTCGGGCCCTTGAACAGGTGGAAGGCCACGCCGCCGATGCTGACGGTGGCAATCGACTTGCCCGTGCTCGAGATCGGGCCAGCGCCGTTCAGTGCGGCCAGCCAGATCATGATCTCGTACTCGTTCGAGCCCTTGGAGGTAGAGCTCGTGAAGAGGTCGTACGACACGTCGGCGATCGGCTTGCCCGTGAGCGTGTACGAGTACTTGGCCGTGGTCGGGATGGTCTTGATGGCCGAGATCTTCTTGGGCGTAAACTGCAGCGCCGCGTTCGAGTACGACTTGACCTGGCCGGCGCCGCCCTGCCACGTCCAGGACGTGTGCCACGCGACTGTGGTGCCGCTCGTACTGACGCTGTCGACGCCCGTGCACTGGCTGCCCGACGTGGCTTGAGCCTTGCCCCAGAGATTGTTGTAGATGATGTACTTGCCCGACGTCTTGTTGTCCCACTGGCCGCAGTAGTCGGCGGCCGAGGCGGCCGAGAGCGCGATGGCGCCGATGATGGCGGCGAACAGGCCCTTCATGGTGATGGAGGCGGGTCGGAGGCGTGGACTTGCTGTTCGACGGGCGAAAGGAGGAATGAACCGACCAGCAGCGGGCACAACGGACTCCGAGCCGATCAATGCAGGAGCACAAAGCGTTGGGGTGATACTGAGACCAAGTGTGACGACTGGCTCACTAAGAGTGAGGCGTCCGGCTCCTCTGCCGGTCAAAAGCCGGCGGATCTTGGTCGACTGATCGGCTTTGGCGGGTGTTGCCTCACCTTCCTGAGCCCCATGCGGATTGGCAAAAAGCGTCAGCTCGCCATTCAGCAAATCTATAACGCTACAAATAAATTACTATTGTAGCTGATTATTCGAATATACAGTTCAGGTTAGGCAGATCAAAGCGAAATGAACTATCAATACATAGTAGATATTGAGACTCATAGGCTCTAAATTTTCAGATTGCACTCTGCTGTTCGAAAAGTTGACGTGATGCGCTTCGACTTTGCGCGGTTTCCGGATCCCAGCTGGCAGTGCCGCTTCGTGTGCACGGTCTCAGAAACGCGAGTCCTTACAAAACCCAAGACGTTGCCAAACGCTGCAACACAACCAACCACATGGACCATGCCCAGCGCTTGTGCACCAGTAAAGGCGCGGTCAGTTCAACGTCTTGACAACCCAAACAATAAGTTGTGAAGCTTGACACCAACAGGGGAATTGACACGCCGATGAGTGCAGTGCGGTTGGTAAACACAATTTCGCTGCAATACCTTGTTCTGAACAATCTCCTCCAGTATTGACAACGAATGGCTTATCGGGTCCAAACGCTGGCGCACTGCATCGCATTCTTGATCTCTGCTGTCGTAGGTGAAATGAAGCACTGTTGTCGCCAAAGGAAGACGCACGCGCACTCGCCGCGTGCTCTCCCTCGCTCGATGAGCATCCGCGATCGGCGAATCTCCGAGTGGAGAAATGTAAATGTTGTTCGGTTGATCGTGAGATACGGCAACGTGTTTGACCGACAGTTTTTGCGGCCTCGAATTGGCAGTTCCCCTTAGAAGTCCGGGAACGGAGAGACCCGCATGATGACCGAAGATACGAAGTGTGGCGTGTGGCGTGTGGCTTCAGTGCGTGCGGGGTTCTGGATGGATGTCTCAAACCTGGAACTTCGACGCAAGGCGTCTCGACCAATCGGATCTCCGCGCTGATAAAAAACGAGGAGGAGGTGTGTTGTGCGATCATTCCGCACACAAGGCTGAGCGAAGGCGTGGCCATCTTTGGGTGAAGGAGGCGAGCTGTGGCGTCGAGCCATGCCACGCCAGTCTGGCAGGCTGGCGGTCACTTCGA
>JAADYF010000116.1:0-41220 GCA_023338175.1 Phytopythium delawarense
AAACGTGACGTCGGGAGACCAATATCAAGCCCTTGGAAACCTTGCGCAGACATTGAAGATGCAGTACGAACAAGACACAAGTGCTGATGGCGCGCCTTTCATCTCCCTCGCGAAGGTTGAGATGCACATTCGGAATGCATCTGTCTACTCATCGGTCATCTTTGACATGCTTCCAAGTTCAGAGGTGACCCGGTTGTCCGGGGTGTTCGAGACGCGATCTCAAGCTTGATCGATCAAGTGCGGAGGATCGAGATTGAAGTCGGTCAAGTTTCGACATGGTCGAACCTGGAGTCGCCCATGAAAGTGGTCGAGTGCGACAGCAATGTCTTCAATGAAGCCGTAATTCGCTACAAGAAACCATTCATTGCTCACTTCGCACCCACAGCACCAAGAGAACTCTGTCTTCAACGCAGTCGATTGATCGATCTGTACGCAACGGACAGCATGTTCCACCAACAAGTCGAGAGCAGAAGCTGTCGTGGGGATGAATCAAAAGGCTGGGATGTTGTTGTGAGAGATCAACAGATGTCGCTGTTGGCCGCATTCTCCATCGGCCTAGCATCAATCTCTCCAGGGACACACACAGTCGAGAGTGACTTCAGCATGATCAAGTACATGAAGACGGATCGCCCAAGACTGACAATCTACTCTCTTGAAGGCCAGCTTCAGTCCAAACAGTACACACAGCTGATTGACTTGGTGAACAAAGTGGAGGCTGCCGACACCTAAAGTCACTACCTGTGCGACTCCAGCTGCGGGTTCGTGTCGGCTGCTGCGGCACTGCCACTGGGCCGAGGCACACGCCTGTGATGGAGACGCTGGACATCGATGGGAAGAACGTGGTGTCGTCTACAGGCGTTCGCGGGCTCGTCTGAGACGTCGAGACGCACTGCTTGTGGATGCGTCGGCCTCACCCGAAGCGGCATGGAGCAGCTCGAGCAAGACGCCTTCAGGGCCGCTTCATGACTGAGGTCGCCCCGAGTGGATTCTGTGCCGCACGAACCCCCATTGAACCCTGCAGCCATCGATCACCGTCCCCACGCTGTACTCCCCGTACTGGATGCTGTTCCCACCGTGGGAATCCCACGTATGTTCGGTCGCCACCAAAGCCTGTGCGCGTCTCCCAGTCTTCAACTGCGTCCGTAGGCCCCGCCGAGCACCGAGAGCGTGCTGTGCAGCTCCTCCAGCGCGTCCGGACTCACGCCCAAGTGCGTGAACTCGAACAGCACGCGCTTGTCGCTGAGCTTAGCCTGCGTCGCCAGCGTCTCGAGGTACGCGCCGACGCCAGTCGACAGCGACAGCTCCGTTACGCCGTCCACGCTCGCGCCGGCCATGCTGCGCAGGCGATACGTCTCGGGCAACGCGTACGGAGACTGGCACGCCCAGTGCGCCGCCACGCTGGCCGAGCCGCGCTCTCGATCATCGAATCCAGGTACGGCGAGCTCGCAAACGCACCGCTGAAGGTGAGGCAGCGGTGATGCACCTTGAGCTGCGTGTCGTCCTTCAACGCGTGCTTCTTGCCTGCAGAAAGCTGCGGCAGGAACGAGAACTGGTTTTCCAAAAGCGGAGCGCTGCTGCTGCTGTTTATCGAGAGTCTTCGCAGCAGACTGTCTGCTTCAGTCGCGTGCGGGGAGGATGCAGCCAGCGCTATCACTTTCATGCCTGGGGTCACCACCTCCATCATCTCGTGCACGGACTTGCCGCGGTACGCCGACAGCGCAATGTCGAGCGGTGTGGCCACAAGCGCGCCGAGCTCGGGGTAGCTCGAGCGGTCCAGATTCAGTTGTGTGAACCGCGAGCTGGGCAGCGAGCAGCCATGGTAGTCGGGATGAGCAAGCTGGAGACGTCGGAGAGCAGGCCGACGGACGACGTGACGTTCAGGCGGCGGCGCGCCTCCATCTTGGAGCAGTCGGTGACGTCGGACGGCGACCCGAAGATGCTCTCCGAGACCTGGTCGGCCAGTGGGAACGCCCAGTCGTTCCCTAACAGCGCGACCACCGCGCCGGGGCACTCGTCGCTGACGTACGACAGCATCCCGAACGCGAAGCCTCCCCACAACGAGCCCATGTCGACCAGCGCCTGCACGCTGCGCAGGTGGTCGCACTCCTCCAGCACGGCGCGGATGCGGTCCTGCGCGTCCTCGAAGGTCGCGTTGGCCACGTTGCCGTCCCGCGCGACAGAATCCCCTCGTAGAAGTTGTGCAGCGGCATGTGCGGGCGGAACTCATCGATCTCGACCAGGTTCTTGTCACTGAACCGGTGCCAGTCCCACAGCCCAGCGTCTAACGTAGGCTCCGACGGCTCCTGCTCCTCTTGGTCGTACACATGAACGTTGCCACCCCTGTCCGCGGTCATCCAGCACATCAACTTCGTCACACACGCGCTGCCATAGCGGCAGACCGTGCCCTTCGGCTTGGCGAAGGGCGGCGTCGACAGCACGAGGGCGACCAGCATGAAGTCGTCCGTCGCGGTGAACTTCTTGCCCTTCTTCATCCTTGTCCATGATGATCGACCACCAGTCGCACCGCGCCTGTTCACACTGTTGGATACTGCAGCCACCGACTGGTGTGGTGCCGCACCACATCCTACCTTAAGCGCCATAAATATAAAACCAACGGCAAGCCTGTAAAACTTGATGGTCGTTCCTTGTCGCTCCGGTCATCAAGTATTACAGGTTCGGAAATGCCACGTCGTTGGTCTTATATTTATGGCGCTTAAGGTAGGATGTGGTGCGGCGGCCACAGTGGCGAATTGTGTGAATCAGCAACCATGACGACCGCGGCCGCTGCCGCTGCCGCTATCGCCGCCCTTGACGGCGGCCTGCCGCGCCTGCTGGTGCTGTACGGCAGCGAGACGGGCACGGCCGAGGACGTGGCGCTGTCCATCCAGCAGCTGGCGGCCAACCGCGCGCTGACGGAGACGCAGGCGGCCGCCATGGACGCGTTCCCGGTCGCCAAGCTGCTGCCGCAGTGCCAGCTCGTCGTGTTCGTCGTGGCCACCACGGGCGACGGCGAGCCGCCGGAGAACATGCGCGCAGCCTGGCGCTCGCTGCTGCGCCGCAGCCTGTCGCCGCACTGGCTGCGCGGCGTGCGCTTCGCCGTCTTCGGGCTCGGCGACTCGAGTTACGCCAAGTACAACGCCGTCGCGCGCAAGCTGCAGGCGCGGCTCAAGCAGCTCGGCGGGCAGGAAATCGTGCCGCGAGGCCTGGGCGACGACCAGCACCCGCTCGGGTACTTTGGCGCACTCAACCCGTGGCTCGACTCGCTCTGGCCGGAGGTGCTCGCGGCTTTCCCGCTCCCGGAAGGCTTTGCCGTGGACGACCGACCGAAGCGCCTGGTGCCCAAGTACCGCGTCACGTTCCATGGTGCAGACAGCGAGGAGGCCATGCGAGCGCGGAAGTTCTCGCCGAGGGATATGCAGCAGAGCTCGGGCTTCTACGCGCCGCCTCGGACGGCGGTCAGCGCCGACGCAGGCATCTTGGTGGCGCCGCTGGTCGTAAACCGCCGCCTCACCGCCGACGACTGGACGCAGGACGTGCGCCACCTCGAGTTCGACTTGTCAGCGTGCCAGAGCGCAAGCAGCGTCGACGAGCCGCTGTATCGCGCCGGCGACATCGCTGTGGTGTACCCTGAGAACACGGCGGGAGTGGACGAGATGCTGCAGTACGTCGGCCAGTTGGGGGACTGCGTCATCTCGATCGACGCAGCGACCGACGAGAGCGGAGCGAGCCGGCAGCACGACCTGCCATCTCCCACGACTCTGCGCGATGTGTTTGCCAAGTACCTGGGGATCCTGGAGATCCCGCGGCGTGGCTTCTTCGAGAAGCTGTCGCTGTTCGCGGCCAACGAGGAGGAGGTGCGTCCGCCTGCACTGGCGCCGTCTCGTGTAGTCTTACGCATCCTAGTGCTTACAAACTCGTGTTGTTCATTGCACTGGAATGGACCGGTTGTTGGGACAGAAAGAGAAGCTGGAGGAGCTGTGCTCTCCGGAGGGCGTCGACTTGCTCTACGACTACTGCATCCGCGAGAAGAAGACTTACGTGGAAGTGCTGACGGACTTCCCGAGCGTCAAGGTCCCGCTGAACGTGTTGCTGCAGCTCATTCCACGCCAGCAGCCGCGCTCGTACTCGATTTCTTCCTCCGCGCTGCTTCATCCTGGGCGGGTACGGCTCGAGTTGTGTCTTTGGCTTGCGAATGAACCGCCATGGTCTGACGTGCAGCACTGATCGCGTTGACTGCCGCAGATGCACTTGACGGTGGCGATCGTCGACTTCCTCACGCCTTACAAGCGTCGGCGCATTGGCATCTGCTCGTCGTTCTTCGCGTCGATCGACCCGGAGAAGGAGCCCAAGCAGGTCGTCATGTGGATCAAGCGAGGACTGTTCGAGCTCCCCGCGATCGACCAAGACATGGTACTCATCGGCCCAGGCACGGGGCTCGCGGGTATGCGGGCGATCCTCCAGGAGCGCAAGTTCCTGCGCACTCAGCAACGTATCACTGACGATGGGGAGCAGACTGAGGGCAGCGCGACCCACCTCTACTTCGGGTGTCGCCACGAGAAGAAGGTGAGCTTGATGACCGCACTTTGGCATCCACGTGATCAATCGTTGGACTCACTCGTTTTGACGCTCCGGAATACCAAACTGCACAGGACTTCCTCTACGGAGACGAGCTTCAGCAACTCGTGGCGTCGGGCGACCTCACCGAGCTGCACACGGCTTTCTCTCGCGACCAGGTGCGTTTGTCTTCTTGTGTCCAGCATGGACGTGAGTGTGCGGTGGGATAACGACGAACTGTGAACTACGTATCACAACAGGAGCACAAAGTGTACGTGCAGACGCGCCTGGTTGAGAACAAGGATGCTGTCTGCGCGCTGCTGGTCGGCGGCGCGTACGTCTACCTCGCCGGCTCAGCCAAACGCATGCCTGCGGACGTCCGCGAGGCGCTGCGTGACATCCTTCGCGCCTCTGGTAGAATGTCTGTTGAGGAAGCCGAGAAGGTGCTCAAGGCGCTTGAACGCAGCAAGCGATACGTGGTCGAGTCGTGGGCGTAGGTGTTTGCTCCAACTGATCAATAGAAACGGCGCACCCGTCGCCCCATTCAGTGACCACTCACGACAACCCCGCGTCTATTGGAAGAACAAGCTCGAGAGGAGACCATGGACGCTGCCGATGATGAAGCTGCAGGCGGTCAGGCAGAGGGCAGCACCAGCGGTGATCCGGCCACTCCTCCGTTCCAGTCGCGGCTTCAAGCGAAACGCGAGGAGCGGCGCCGATTAAAGCTGCTCGAGCAACACGAACATGCGGCTTCGAGCACGATTGAGATCCGTGAGCCAGAGGAGTTCCCATCGTCATCGACCGAACCATCTGCACTCAAGCTTAACAAGGAGAGCGGCCACGAGGATTCGAGTGAGGAGAACGGGTGGTCGTTGACCAATCGCGTGGATCTGCCAACGCACAGGGACACGAGTCGGAGTCTCCAGTTCAACGTGGCAGGCGACGAAGCTAGTCGCCATCGTCGACAGCGCGCGGAAGCTCGTCGCGCGGTCTTGGCGTTTGAGGGCTCGGTCTGGGAGGCGGTTGCTAGCAACGAACTTGAGATCATCGAGCACTTCTTCCTGCTTGAAGGCGCGCCGTCGCTGCTGCGGAAACGACACCCGGCGGGTCGCACGCTGCTCCACTGCGCTGCATGGTTAGGCCGCTTTGTTCACGCATTGGCAGGTGGCGTCAGATCATTATGGTCATGTGTGACGGATGTGCAGGCATGGGCACTTCAATGTGGTGCACTTCCTGCTCTCGGCTGGCAGCGATCCCAATGCTATCGACACCGTGCGTCTGCTGCTCACTGTGAACAATCTGCTGTCACTCTTTCTCATGCGCCGTCGGCTGTGAGCAGGTGGTGAGCAAGACAACAGCCCTCTTGGAGGCTGCGCGCGCTGGACACGGCGCCGTGTGCATGCTCTTGCTGCAGCACGGTGCGAATCCGCAGCACTGTGACGCTCACGTGCGTATCATCAGCGGCACAAGTTGGAAGTTTGCCGCATGGATCTTCGACTCACTCCAATGTGTTTGCAGGGTGACACGGCGCTGCACTGGGCTGGACGACGTCGACATGGGTCGGTGCTTCTCCAGATCGCGCTGGAGGTCGAACGCATCCGCCCAGGGTCGTCCACTGCCATGTGGTTTGTCAAGGTTCTTGATTGTGTTTGGCGGCGACGGTGCCCTCACTATCCCGCTTACATGACGCTGTCGTCGTCTGCGTGAAGAACTTGCAGGGCAAGACGGTGATTGATCTCATCAGCTCGAGCGAGTTCCTCGTCCCGCTCTTGCAGAAGCGCCTCGGGGGTGCGTTCACAGTCACCGCTCCCGCCCAGCGGCGTCGCTCTCGATTCCCCATCAAGGTGCGATCCTCGTTCCAGATCGTTGCTAAAATGCTGAAGCGTCTGCGATCAACCACTGACTCTGAGCTTGGACTGGACGGACCTGGCAGGCTGCTTTAATGGGAGCGAACACGAGGAGCTTCTTCACGGCAAGCCACCACACCGACACTTTGCTGGAGGAGACAGCGCAGCCTGGGACGAACACGGGTGACAGACCGAGCTCCGTGGTCTCGAGCCGCGCATCGACGGCTCAGATCAGCAGCGTGGCAGAGCTGGGCCTCGACGTCTCGTCCTTCGAGTACAAGTTGAGGTAAGGAAGTCGCATAGTGCGGCACTAATAATACCGCGCCATGGCCGGTGATCTTGTCGCTGCCTTCGTCCTGGAATCTTTGCCCAACATCTATCTTCTTTCACGTCGGCAGTTCGCTTGGGTCCTTGTCACTTAGCAAACACCATCGTAAGCGTCAAAACTTGAGCGTCAACCTTGAGCAACAAACTCGAACCACCCACAATGGACGGGTTCATGCTCGCCATCTCGGCGAACTCCGCGCCAAAGGGCAAGCAGCAATGGCAGACGGTCTTCCTCAAGGCAGACGAGATATCGGCCAAGCTCATCGCCTTCTCGGACCGATCACAGAGCCAGATACGCTGGAGTCTCGGCCTCGTCGGTGCCGACATCAGCACGCCGGTGCCCGGGGAGCCCAACTTTGGCATCAGCATTGACGACACGCCCTACTGCTTCTACGTCCGTGAGACGAATGCCACGAGTGACAGCACGTACTTCTTCTCCGCGAGTGACGACGCAGCCAAGAAACGCTGGATGAAGACGCTGCTCCAGATCGCGCGCGATGGCCCCAAGGCGCCGCGGTTTGCAGCGACGCAGGCCGAGAACGACTTCGCCTTCAATGCTCGCGTCGTCAAGTTCCGCCCGCATGAGCAAGGCGCTCACGCGGTAGGCTCTTTGGTGTCACATCAGCCTTTTTGCCCGCTAACGCCGTCGTTTGCCTGGCTTGGATGCAGGAGTACTTGGTCGCCTGCTCGTGCCAAGTCTTCAGCAAGATGGTGAATCGACGCATGTCGAAGCAATGGGAGGTCTGGCACCGCTTTTCCCAGTTCGACGAGCTGTACCAGTACGTTGTGTGCTCACTCGTGATTGAGTAGCGAGGCTTTCTTGACTGACACGTGGCACACCAGGTCGCTGCAGCAATCACTAGGAGTCCAGATGAAGAGCGTCACGTTTGTCAAGCACAAGCGGGACGCGCTGCGCTCGCTTGTCGGGAAATCGCTCGACCCGGAGTTCCTCGAAGAGCGTCGCATGCAGCTTGACACCTTTGTCTCTCAGCTCTGCGAGATGCGAACGGCGGTCGAGTTCTTCAAGCACCACTCGGATCCGCATCTCAAGGTGGTGGCCCTTTCAGCGTCATTGCTGCGATGTTGGCTGCTGACGTGCTCCCATCTTCACGCAGAAATTCTTCAACTTCGAGGAGAACTGCAGCAACGTGGTGAGTATCCAAACGGACCCGACAAGCGAAACATGCCGAACTTTTACTGACCTTATAGTTCATCGCTGTCACCTCCTGGATAGGATGAAAGCCCACGCAGTACCAAAGGCCACAAGTCGAGGGGCGGCCGAAGCAACACGCAGAAAAGCGACGCGAGCCGCGCATCCACTGAGTCGTCACGCTACTCAGACGCGGATAGCCTTCGATCGAGTGATCCAATCGAGCACTTGCGGCACTCAGCTGATCGACTTGAAAGCGAAGATGCTGCCACGTCGAAGTCGCGCAGAGGGAGCAAGAAGAAAGACAAGAGGAGCAAGCAGCATCAGGCGCACTCGGGGAAAGCTGAGCGCGAGGCCGAAGTGTGCCGCAACTAGATCGCCGGCGCAAATGAGACTGCTTCGCGAGGAGCGCGTCGGGAGATGTGTATTATTGCACTCCCTCGTCTTCCGCCGTCTTCCCAGCTCGTGGTGCTGTCGAAGCTGGCTGCAGATACATCACGAACGAAGGCAAAAGTGTTAGATGATGGCAAGTAAAATAAACAACAAGCCACGCGAGCATGAGCTACACCTTATGGACGGATCCGCCAAAAATTGGTTTGAAGTATCGCTCATCGATCTGGAAAGACCGAGTCAACCCACAGGTGAGCACACTTCGAAGCACATCAGCGGAACCATCGGACTCGCCGTACATTTCCCCAGAACGAGTGCAGATCACTCGTTGGCTCCCGGCGGAGAAACACTTGCCGGCTTTGAGCATGACTGCTGCCATCAAGCTCCGCGTCATCACCATCATGCTGCCCAGAGATCTGTTTTATTCGTGTCCAACCCGCCAAAGAAGTGAGCATGTAACAAGCTAGCAACGTCTCTGCGATGACCACGTACCAAACCATATTCTTCGTCCTCTTCCAACACCTCTCGGTGCTCACTGCTTTCTGTTTGATCGTGCTATCAATGCCAAGATATCCACTTAGATCCTTACGCAGGCAAGGTATGAGATAATGCAAGATACACAGCTCTTACCTTGAGCTCGGTGTAGGTAAGCAATGGCTCGGTCATGCCGCCGCATATGATTGTTGTGAAGATGCAGACTGCATTGAGCAAAAAGAGGTTCAGACTGGGAGAGATATTCGGCACCGCTAAGAGTTATCGTGCACGCACCGCTGAGAGTTGTCGTGACATAGACATCCTGGTTCGCGCCGGGCATGTTTCTGGGTACCACACAAATGAGACAGATCAGCAAACTCGACTCCACGTTCTCAGACTCGCATGACCACGTACTGTGAGAGTGCAAACGCGATCGCACCGCGAAGACCAGCAAACCACAGCACGACTTGCATCTTCATGGGGATCTTGGTTGTTCGCCTAGATCGGTGTTCAAGTCATAAGTGTCAGGTTGACCTGTATCGTGGCATAATTAGAGCGTGCCCACGCACCCGAGGTTTGCCACCCAGCTCAATGGGAAAGTGTTGAAGACTCGAGCAATCAAGCAGAAGATGATCGCGAGCAGCACGAAAGTGAAGTCCCAGCGACCGAACTGGCCGGCGCAAACGCCCATGCCCATGTACAAGAACACGAAGAACTCGGAGACAAGCGCGAAGCTCTTGAAAATGTGCTCTGCAGTCACTTGCGACGGCTTGGACAGGTTGTAGGAGTTGTAGTGCGCCATGGTGATCCCGCAGAAGAAGAGCGACATGATACCGGAGAGCTGCATGACTTCGGCCAGGGCATATGAGCCGTATGCGTAGAGAAACAGCAGCGTGATCTCGTACGCCGGGTATCCCCTGATGTTTGTGTTCTTGCACATGAACGAGCATGCCAGTCTACCCCAGACGTCATCTGTAAGAACAAACGATTCCCATACCCCAACAATGGCTCTGCGCACAGACGTACCCGGTAACTAAGCCGCACACGACTGATCCCAGCGAGATGAAGACGAACTCCAACATCAGCGAGACGGCCGCCCCCGACGTAAACTCGCTCTGGGATTCGTAGAACTGTGGCCACAATTCGAGTGCCCAGCAATCAGAGCAGCGCATATTCAGTGCTCAGGTATGATTGCCACTCCCACACGATGAAAACGCACGTACCTTCAGAAATGTGTTGAATAGCACGATTGCGACGGCATCGTTGAGCACGCTCTCGCCGAACACAATGCTGTACAAGAGCGGATCCAGATTGAGTTCGGGGTTTCCCAGAATCGAGAGGGTGGCAACTGGATCCACCGCCGAAATCAACGCGCCAAAAAGCAGAGCTTCCAGCGGAGATGATGTGTCGATTTGGATCCACCCGAGCTTTCATCCGAATCCATGACAGCTTATTAGTCGCTCCAATGTAAAGATAACGAGGTCCAAAGAATGGTGTATCGTACCGTTCCGGCGTAGTAGGTCAAGTAGCCGATCACGAAAGTCGAGATCATCGTCCCAAGCACAGCAAACAGCGCGATGGTGCTGCATGGAGAAAATGTTAGGTCTACCCATTATGCGGACGTCATGGCTTGTGAACACGTACTTGAAATTGTTGAAGAATCGCTTCTGCCTCAGTAGAAGGGCCAACGCCGCCAGCAACGACACAACGCGATCAGCTGCCTCGCTTTTGATGTAATACTGCGGGCAGCCATGCCACGCACCCGGTTGAGCGAGTATCCGGCCTCGAAGATGATTGGCGGGAGTAGCAGGAAGTAGAACATGAGTTTCTGAGCTCATCAGCCGACACCCGAGCGTTAGCGAGTCACGCGCGTCATAAGCGACCTAAAGCAGTAGCCAACAGGTGCTCACGTTGAAGCGGAGGAACTCCATCTCCTTCCGGCTCGGGTAGAACAAGCGCGCGCTATCGAACCATAGGCAACACGCCAACAGTGAGTGCTTCCCGCTATCAGCCGAGTCCACACGCGCCTGTGCGAATGAAGGCGCTCACCAGACGCCCACGATGAGCCCGACGAGCACCGCGGCGCCAGACTCGGGCAGGTAGTAGAAGCGGTACTCCTTGATCAGGTACGCGCACACGATGCAGAGGCCCAGGATGATGACCTGCGCGGGCGCCACACACATGATGTAAGTTTAGAGGCGGTATAGCTCTGCCCATTAGCCGCGTCTCCACGTACGAAGAGCAGCGTGTTGAGCGCGCCGAACTCGTGCAGCCCCTCGCCCGCTGATTTCTCTGTTTCCCCCGCGCCAACACGCACAAAAGCGCCACGACCGCGTCGCCCACCGTCAGCACCTCCAACGGACCCACCAGACCCACGAGTGACGCCCATGGGCGTGACCTACAGACGCACCGAAGAGCGCGACGTCCGCCATGCTTCCCCCGCGATGACGCCCTTTCTTGTGCTTGCCTCTGGGGATAAGCAACCAGCTCGGCTTGACATGGACAATAGGGACACACTAAATGTGGAGCGTTCTAAATACTGCTCCAGACTATCATGTGGATACTCCAGATCCGCGATCACCACTGCTTCTCGACACTGTTGTCTCGAGTGTCAATAAGCAAGGGCGACAGCATGGCGGCGCAGCTGGCGGCGTGCGCGCGGCAGCTCTTCGAGGGCGCGCCGGGCAGTGCGGCGCAGCGCGCGGCCAACGAGTGGCTGATGCGCTTCCAGCCGCAGGAGGAGGCGTGGGACGCGGCGCTGCAGCTGCTGCAGGCCGCGCCGCGCGACGCCGCCGAGTTGGTCGCGGCGCAGATCCTGCGCCTCAAGATCCGCCATGAGTGGGCGACGGTGGCCGCCGAGCGCAAGCAGATCGTGCGAGACGTACGGCGCCCGCTCGAGGCTTGAAGCTTGCTCGTTGACCACAGTGGCACAGCGACTGACGATCATGCTTGCCCTTGTTGTCACCCCCAACCGACCGGCTGCACCAGGTGCTGCTGCAACTGCTCGGACAAGCGTGTGTCCGCGCCGATGGAGAGGTGCTCTCGCCCGCAAGCTTCCGCGTCGCGTGCGCGGCGGTGGCGGACATCGTCGTCCAGTCCTACAAGGAGTGGCCGACGTGGAAGGCGGACGCGCGGCATATCGTGGAGGCGAGCTTCGCGGCGCACAGCTCACGCGGGGCAGTGATGGTGTAGCGTGCACGTGTGGTCTCGCTTCGCGACGTTCATGTGGCTGACTCGGCATTTTATTGCTGCTGCTAGCTGATGGAGGTGCTGGGGTCCATTCCCGTGCAGATCGTCATCACTTCGCGGACATGGGAGGAAGCCGAAGCCCAGCAAGCAGTGGCGACGTTCCAGCTTGAATGCACCGATGTCGTCTCTGCAGTTCGGACGATGCTCACGAGCGTGTAAGTCGATCACACACGTGTCAGCACACCTCATACCAAGGTTTTTGTTCGACTGATCGATGTTGCTGTCCGTGTCGGGTTCACTTTAACCACAGCCCCGACGCCCAGCTCAGCGCACTCCGATGCCTGGAGAACTGGATTGCTGGATCCATTCCAGCCCATGAAGGCTTCGGAGTGACCGCCGTGCATCTCCACGAAAGGTGCGATAATTATGCGCAATGCGGCCGACTGCAGATGTCCGTCATCGTCTAACCAACACCCGCCTCGACATCGACAGCCAGCTCATCGACTCGTTATTCGCGGCAGCAACTAGCATCCACGAAGATCAAGTCCAGGTACGACTGGACGAGCTGTGGTCAATGCTCTCCGACAAACACAGTTTGATTAACTCGCTCTGTGTGAGCCAGCTTGCATCCGGGATACTCCACGACGCGTTCATGTACTCCACCGGCGCCGCTTCCGATGATCGGCTCATCCAAGCGGTGCATCATGCAGGTTCTCGCTTGGTGGATATGCATTCGCTTCTTCTATCACCAGCAGAGTCTACAGTATCAAAGGACCCAGCGGGCAAGGAGCTGCACACGTGCATCTGCCGAGGGCTCTCACAACTCGCGTGCGCGCTCGCGATGAACCATGCGCGGGCGTTGCTTTCACACCGTGCGTCCGTCGGCCACGAGGTGAAGTTTCCCATCCAGTTCCTCGACTTTTTGCTGGCGTGTTCAACCCACGAAGACGCGGAAGTGGTGCTGCCGACGCTTGAAGTGTGGTTCTTCTTTCTCGATGGACAACCCTCACAGACCGAGTTGTCGTGGCACATGCTGGAGCACCCCGCCCGCATCCACGCACTGGATGTCCTTGGGCGTTTGGTCAACTCGCTGATAACTCACTGCAAATACCCACCGAGGTTTGTGGACAGCTTGCAAGTATCGACCGATGACCCGGAGCTGGAGACCATTAACAACCTCCGCAGGTGCGATCTGTCGCATGGCACCACGACGAGGGCGTGTGCTCTAACGCTGTACCTCGTTCCATGCTGCAGAGAGATTGCCGACACTCTCCTGAGTCTATTTTCCAAGTGGCCAAGCATCCACGGCGAGCCGTGTGGCGACTATGTGTCGTGCGTGGAGGGCATTGCGAAGATTTTGCAACAGTCATCAGACGTCGGCTTGGTCGGAGCCATCCTGTACTTGCTGGATGCGATGATTGAACTGTTTGATATCGAGTCTTCTGACTCGGAGTCGGATGATGAGCAACCACTGGCATCTCAGACCTCGTCGGAGGGTATT
Organism: Phytopythium delawarense; assembly: GCA_023338175.1. NCBI lineage: Eukaryota > Oomycota > Peronosporomycetes > Pythiales > Pythiaceae > Phytopythium > Phytopythium delawarense. The sequence goes on from JAADYF010000116.1 coordinate 13,433, forward strand.
CAGGTGTTGCAAGGCGTGCTGAACGAGTGTCACCGTCTGCCAGCGCATCCGCTTATTATTGAAGGCCTCGCAAGGTACGAGCAATTGCTTTACATCGGTAGTGTTGAGCTCGACATCAAGCTCGTGTGGTGCCATATACAACAGGTATCTACGGTCGCTGAGCTCGACTTTGGTACTTCCCGGCCAGACCATTTTGCACGCTTCGCTGACCATCTCGAAAGGACTTGGCTTCACCCAAGCATTCCAATCTGCTCTTCAGTCGCTGGCCCATAGCAGCTACCACATCATGTACGTCCGTTGGATTATTTCATTTCGTTCCGGGTCTGACTGCCGCTGAATCCATATTGACGTTGATCCCACTCCAGGAAGTACACAACAGTCGCAGAGCGCATGCCGCTGCTTCAGACCCTGCTTCACTTCTGCAAGGCTGTCCCTGAAGGTGTGACACTAGCAGCCAAGGGCGATTTGCTCAACGTCACATTCCGTATCGCGGACGGAGTATCTGACTCGGGTAAGCGATGCACCTACACCGTGCATTATCGTGGTCTATGCTGACTGTCCGTCTGTCATGCGCAGAGTTTGGCGCATTCTGTTCGTCCATCTTGTCGGATTTGACGGAGCAAACGCAAAGCGAACACGCCGCGGAAGCGTGCAGCGCGATATATTTGCTGGGTCGCGCAATCAGTGGCGTGCAAAGCGATATCAACGGGCAGCAACTGATCCGGCAAGTGTGGCCACTGGTGGATGCAGCGCTGCTTCGTCATCACGCGGCGCCAGCTTGCCGCTCATATGGACCTCGGTTCTTTCTGGACATTCTCGACTGCGTGGGCGACGCCATGCTAACGAGTCTACAGGGACGAATGCTAGACGCGTGTTTGGGATGGTACGCACACGATGTCGCACCTGACATCCTCAAGTGCTGTGGGAAGATCATCCAGAGGCAAGATGGCAACGATGCGTTTGTGCATCCCACGCAACACATTGTGTCGGTACGTCTCGACGTAGTTGGCTCGCAGTGGGTCTTGTCCTCTATTATACTGACTTGGTCTTCTGTGTCCTCCGCCGAGCAGAGTCTTTTGACCATGTTTCGGCAGAAGCTCCATGATGAGCCAGCGAACGACATGGTCGTCGGGAAGCACAGCATGGAGATGTTCCTCCGAGCCTCACAAAATGCCGAGCTGCTCGCGCCGGAGGTTGACCAGTTCCTGACGATGGCTCGACATGCGCTCCGTGCATTTCCCCTTGCACTCGCAAGCAGCCTGGCCGAGCGAGAGCCAACGCTGTACTGGTCTTGCCTCCGACTCGCAACGACGCTGCTCGAGATCGACCACCAGGTGCGTCTGTACAATGTGGTTTACAGGAGAGAGACCCCAACTGACTATCCCGAACATTAACAACAGGTACAAGTGATCTGCGATGCTGCGTGCGACTTCCTCCTCGATGCATTGAGCAGTCGAGCCGGCGTGTGTTTGCCGGAGGCGGAGCCCTTCGCCATCCCCATCGTGCGCAGCGTACTAGCATTCCTTCACCCGGCCCGTGGGATCCACTACCGGCAGCGGAACCTGTGGGAGTTCCTTTTCCAGCTGCTGCACTCGCCTCGCATCCCTTCGCCCGTCCGAGGTATGTATACCCAGTCCCAGTTGATGCCTTGCATGGCTCGTCCGACTCACAACTGCTTTGCCCCGCGCCAGCCACGTTCCTCTCAGCCGTCGCAACCGTGGTCGCCACTGACGCGGACCTCCAGTCCCTCCTGCCTACTACTACACTTGGCGACCTGGACAGCGAGTTGTCGCGTCGCACGAGTCGCCACCGCTTCCGCCAGCACCTGGCCCACGTCGCCGCCCAGGCGCAAGTTGCGGGGGCATGATGGACATTGTTGAAGTGCATTTAGTGTGGACCACGTAGTATTTCGTCTGTCAACATCGAAGTAGTTTATGTGGACCACTCGAAGTCTATCTCCCCTCATCCACCACCGACCACATGGAGTGCATCAAGCAGTCGGACGCGTGAGACCAAGATGTTCATGCTGCGCGGGATCCGCCGGTTCTCGACGGGCGCGCCGGCGCCCACGGCCCCTCGCCGAGGTATGTACCACCCCCATGCTCTTCTCCCGTCCTCTCCAGCTGCAATGCGCCGCCTCCGAGCCTCTGAAGCTAAGCGGATGCCGCGCCGTGTGCTCCTCGTGTCCTTCTGCCGACCTCAGAGTACCCGACGTCGTTCCTCGGGCACCTCAAGACGCAGAAGATGAACGTGTTCAACATCGGCGTGGCCTTCCTGACGCTGTCGCTATCATCGCAGCTCGTGTCGGCCAAGCAGAAGTGCAAGAAGGCTGAGGCCGCCAACGAGCAGCTCGAGGCCAAGGTCGAGACGCTCGAGCAGCTCGTGCTGAGCCTCGGCGGCTCGCTGCCCGACCCGGAGGCCGCTGCTGCTGCCGCCGCGCGCGCCGAGGAGGAGGAGCTTGCCGCCATCCAGCGGCAGCGTGACCAGGAGGCCAAGGCGCTGGCGTCGGGCGACGACAAGAAGGGCACCAAGGCCAAGCTAATTTAGAAGCTCACCGCGATTCCGTTAGCGCTCGCATCGGATCGAAGAGTGCAAAGCTGCCGCTAGTGTCGAGGGGTACCAGGGCGGTCTACATCCATACGCGAGCGCCTAATACAGCTCTGCGCGGCTCTCTCCTCACGCACGTCGGTCGCCTCTATTTCTTCATGGCGCCAGGCAGCGACCGCTTGGACGAGAGGCTGTCGAGGCGGTTCATCTCGTTCACGGCCGTGAGGATCTCGTTGATGTTGGTCTCCAGCACCATGCCGCCCATCACGATCTCGTCTAGCGCGTAGTGCACCTTGTCGCTGTGGAAGATGAGGTCCAGCTCGCACACGTTCTCGAAGATCTTGTCCAGCGTCTCCACGAACACTGCCGCCGCGCCGTCAGTCCTCCGCACCCACACACCCACCCACACACATACAGACAAGCCGAGAGCGTACCTTGGATCAGGTCTAGGATGCCCAGGTCGCTCTCCTGCTGGTCTACGGCGAACACGAAGTACAGCGTGGCGTAGTGGCGGTAGATGAGCTTGACGCCGTCGCCCCAGTAGCGCACGCTGCCGCCCACGTCCACGCCCAGCGCCGGGTTAGCGCCAGTCCCCTCCACACCTCTCCTGTTCCCCCACGCGCGCCACTCACGTCCCCTCCAGGAAGTTGCAGAGCGTGTCGGGCCGCTTGGACACCTGCGTGTAGATGTCCCGGATCACCGCCTGCTGCTCGGCGTCGGGCTGTTCGGCAAGCCACGCGGCCAGTCAGTTGGGCGTCTGCCAGCGCGAGAGACGGACGCACAGGACGCACCACGTGCTCGTAGAACTTGACGATGCGCGGCTTGCCGTGGTTGTTGACGATCAGGATGCCCTTGATCATCGCGGTCGATCGCCCTGCTTCCTTCCCGCCTTCTCCTGCTAATGTACTGCTGCGATGTGATGTGTGTGGGGATCGAGTCGATCTCCCGAAGGATTCTCCGCGTGACCAGCGGCGTTCGGATTGGTTCAAATCCTTCCGAATAACTCTTGTTCATCCAATAAACGTCATTCAATAGGTGTAAATGCCCCTTTTCATCCAATGGTATCGCTTTTACTGGCGAAAATGGAGAAGGATACCTTGGCAATGGTCGTTTTACGGTCCAACTGTCACTTTGTGTCGGTTTGTCAGTGGCATTGGCATGGCGAGCGAGGACGCGGACGCGTGGGTTCGGCGCCGCTCTGCGCGTCCCGGCGGCGGCGCTGGCGCTCCCAGCAATGGCGGGACGTTGACCGCGACCTCCTTCTCTGCTGCACTGGCTCCGCGGCGGACCGGGGCGTTCCCAGGCCGCGTGCGCGTGCTGGCGGCCGAGGAGGACGAGGAGGAGACGCAGCGGGTGGAGGAGATGGAGGACGCTAACGACGGCGACGAAGACGATGACGGCGAGGAGGACGAGGAGCCCATGACGCAGGACATACTGGCAGACACGCCCGAGAGCCCGCCGACGCCCCTGCTGCCTGCCGCGGGCGAGCCGACGGCCGACTCGGCGGGCATCTCCTCGCCTCCTCCACCGCCCAACATGGTCACGCTCACGTCGCCGACGACCGCAGCCGTGCCGATCCCACCGCGAGGCGCTGCGGAGGCTGTCGAGATCGTCCCAGCGCGTCGTCGCCAGCCGCCGGGCGTCCGGGACGCGGTGAGTCTGTCGCCGGTCGACACGCCGGCGGTGTCTGGCGAGGACGACGACTACCGCTCGGAGACGTCGTCCGAGGTCAGCACGTCGCGCGGGTCGCGGCCGCGGAAGAACATCGTCTCGGCCTGCTCCGACCACCGCGACCTTTCCAAGCGGCTGCGGCAGGCCGTGCACAACAGTGCGGACGCCGTCGGCTTTGACGAGACGCTGGTCGGCGCCGACGTCGTGCTGTGCGTGCGTCGACGCAAGAGCGACCTCGCGCGGCGTGTCCGCCTGCCGAGACACTCGGACAGCGACGATGACGACGACGACGAGATGACGGAGGTACCGCCGCCGAGCCCGGACGATGGAGCGCCGCAGATCCAGCGGTTCTACGCGCACCGGTTCATGCTCGCGGCCAGCTCGGCGCCGTTCAAGGCGATGCTGACCGGAAGGATGCGCGAGTCGAGCGAGCGGGACGTGGAGATCCACGGCATTGCCGCACCGATTGTCGAGAAGATGTTGCTATTTATCTACACTGGGGGTACGTCGACCGGTGGGTTGTTTGCGCTGGCGGGGGCTTGTCCAACCGTCTAACTCGCTGCGTTGTACGCGTGAACCTGCTGCTGCCAGAGGTTGTGCTGGACTTGGACAACGTCGTCGGGCTGCTGGTCGCGTCCGAGATGTATGAGCTGGAAGCGCTGCGTGAGATGTGCAAGGGCTTCGTGCTCAACCACGCGCACGAGGTCTTTCGCGACCCGCAGATCGTGCAGGTGCCCGAGAAGCTGCTCCTTGAGGTGAAGAAGGCCTGTCAGAGCAATGCCTCGAATTCTTGGTCAGATATCTCACGACTGAGCGTTTGCGATGGGTTGCATACAGCTGATTCAACAGGACGAGCTGCAGATCCGCGAGCTGGCGCTCATGGAGGCACTGGTGATGTGGGGCGAGGCGCGGACGCCCAGCGGCGACAAGGCGGAGCTGGGCAAGCTGCTGCGAGAAATGATGGAGTTCGTCCGCTTCCCCACCATGAGTGTGGGGGATCTGTACGGCAAGGTCCGCCCGCTGGTGCACGACGGCGTGATTGCGGAAGCGCTGCTGACGGAGGCGCTGTTCCACCACCTCAAGTGGGGCTCGCAGTCGGGCCAAGCGTCGCAGCGCACGAAGCCTCGCCAACTGACGGCGTCGCTGCGGAAGCGTAAGCGGGTGTCGTTCATCCAGCACGTGTCGTTCGTGCCAACCTAGCCGTCGTTAACTTAACAGTGATGAGATCGATGGACTATGGCCTGCCACGGGAACACTTGGCAGCACGCGAGCTCTCGCATGCATGTGAAACACTTGACAAGGCAGTTGACAACATCGTAGACGTTCAAAACCCAGAGGCAAGGCTCCACCTCAATCATACTCCGTCAAACTCATGCTCGCTTCGGTCGAAAACTCGCCTTGCAGGTGCTCCAAGAACGTCGATGTGACCTAGCCAAGCATGCGTTGTCAGTCCAATCCCCGTCGTGCCAACTCGGAGCGACCTCGCGCACACCTTGAACGACCTTGCCCTTGCGAAGAATTGGTCAGTCTCGCGCTCGCTCTGAGGGTACGCCGTCGTTAGCTGTTGGTGGAGGCCACTGGTTCCCTATAACATTGCGTCTCAACGTACTTTGTGCGAGTGGAACCACCGCACGCTTGATAAATACGCAAAAATCCTGTCGGCTGCTGATCGCCTCATCAACGCCGGCTGCACGAGTCGCACGCAGTGCATATCGTTAGATCCAGATAATCGATACACACACTTGGACACTAGATGGAGCAGGCTTACCTCGAGGGTGCTGAGGATCGCCAGGCAAACTTGATAGAAGGCTCTCCACCCCGCGTCAAAGAACAGGTCGAGGAATGGCAGCACCATGCGATGCGGGAGCATCTTGCAGTCTGTGAACAGCGTTAAGATCCAGCTGCGAACGACTCGCAGCGCGTTACACTACCACCCGTCTTCTTGTGGGAAGCTTATGGTGCGTAACTGACCTGGACGCATACGTCGCTGGATGCACGTCCCTGTCCGAGAGGTGGGCGTGCAGTCGCGGCAAATGCAGTCGAAGTGCTTCATCCAGCTGACAACCGGGACAATCCAGCGTCAGACGCCATTCGACGCCTCAACCGAGCGACTCTCCAGGGATATCTTTCATGCTCACCTGGAAGAAGCGGAGATTGATATCCTTCATGTCCGGCCCAAACACGTGGTCCATCTTGTACTTCTCGGTGAGCGCCAGGAAGAGACGGAAGGCGGTCTCGTTGTTCAGCTTGCACTCCTGAACCAGCGTCGCGGCCAGAGACGTCATTCCTTGGCAGTACCCAATCTGTGGCTTGAGGAACAGAAAGACGCTCAGCAGCTGGTGGGTCGCCGCCTTCCACGTCAGGAAGTCGGGCATGGAGAGCACCGACTTGGCTCGGATGCTGGTCCGCTTGGGACTCGTCAGCGCCGCCTGAAGCTGCTGGAACGTCCGGTCAATGTCCTGCAGAGCAGCGGCACAGTCAGCCTCCTGGCTTTAACCTTGAGTACCAGTCACAGTGTCGATGTTATGGCCCACCAAGTCGATCATGCGCTGCTGCTGTGCCTGAGCAGGACCAGCCACGGCTCGGTGCGCGTAGTGGAGCCGCGCCAGGTAGTGGAAGTCCTCGGCCGCCATCTCCGTCGGCGTGACCTGGAACTGGCGTCTGCGCATCAGGAACAACCACTTCTCGCCGCGGCAGCCAAACGGCAGCATCTTGAGCCGCCACAGGAACTGGCGGAAGGAGAACGCCGGCGTGTCGCCCTTGACTTGCGGCTGCCGCGTCCAGACGCGCGTTAGAAGGCGCGGCGTTGGCTGCGTTCCGTCCTCAATGCAGCCGCACCTGGCAGATCTTGCAGACGACCCGCGCGTCGTTCCGCCAGCTGCAGTACTGGCACACGCGCCCCTGGCAGAACTGCGCACGCCACGAACGAGTCCGTGAGCAGGAGCGTGCTCGATCCGCCGGCTGTCAAGTTGCAGGGGGTCCAATAACCGGCAAAGATCCCATTTCTTCGCCCCAAGACTCACGCTGCAGGAGCTGGCGCGCCGCAGCCGGTGGAAGGCCGCGTCGCAGCACTGGCAGAAAGCGCGGGCCGCCTCGGATGTAGCGGCGTCGCCTCCATACGTCGCGGCCATCATGAGTAATGAGCAATGAAGCCGTCAGGTCCACGGCAAAAAGAAAAGTGGGATGATGAAGAAGAACCGCGAGGGAAGATGGCGATTTCCGCCAAGTGATCATCCGTTTGACTTGGTTTCAGTATGCTTTGGATACAAGACGCCGAAATCGCAACTGCGAGAACAATAAAAAGGCCTGAAAATTGTGGAGATGGGTACAATTCGGCAACTGTACCCATTTCGAGGTACATTCCACCACGCACGAGGGGATACACGCGGGCTGCAATCGTTGTCACAAATGCGCAATGCACCTGCATCTTCTAGCGCCTTCGCTCTCCTTCTCCGATATTTTCGCGACCACTGCGGCCCTCAGGCGTCGTCGCCGTCCTCCTCGTCCTCTCCTTCCTCTCCGTCGACGTAGTCCTCGTCGTCCTCGTCGTCCTCGTCGTCCTCGTCGTCTTCCTCGCCACCCGCGGCGTCGGTGGCGTCTTCGGACACCAGGCCTCTGCTCCAGAGTTGACGACCTGCTCGTACCAAGCAGCAGCACGATGGATGTCAGCGGGTGCTTGCTTCTTCACATCCCCAATCGGGTCACAGCAGAAGCACAGCACCTGTGAGCTTGGCCGTGGCCTCGTCCTTGACTGTCACCTTCTCCGTGCCGCGCATCTCCGCCTCGAACGCGGCCTTCCACGCGGCGAAGCTGTCGATCGTGACCGGCGTGCCTGTAGTTCCCAAGCAGCAACACTCGACTCGTCAGCATCCAGTCCAGCGCGACGGAGGCAGTCCCCATGTTAAACACAGCCCCCCGTACCATGGAACGTGCGCTTCTGCTCCGAATCAGCATGCGCCTAGATACATTCCACTCGTGAGCTGCTTGGTTCCGACTCGGACTGGACAGGACTGGACACGGCGATGCGTACCTGCTCCAGCGTGATGGCCTCGTGCTGTTCCTGCTTCTTCTTCTTCATCTCAATACGCCGAAGCATCTCGTGGTGTTCCGAGCCATCCTGTTGATCAACCGCGACAGCAAGCCGAATGGTCAGCCAGGGACACGAAGGAGGCAATGGCGAGCCACAAGCGACTCACGTTGCCCTGCCGGTTATTCTCGACGAGATACTCGCGCACGGCCTCGCACAGCGTGTACATCATGGCCATGCCGAGATTCTCCTGCACCTGCTCGTCCAGCAGCTGCCGGATCTCCTTGCGCTGCGTGTCGCTCAGCCCCTTGTTCAGGAGGATCTCGATCTGTTCCCACACGCGCCGCACTCCGTCAGCCCCGCATCACGTCTCATCGGACCAGCGGACATCGCAAGGTGAGGTCTCACCTCCGGCTCAACATCAGGGTACGTGTCCGGCACAGCGACTTTGAGCGTCAGCGCCACTGCAGCACGCCCGCCACCCGATCGATCACTTCGTGAGCCACCAGACAGACAACCCGTGCGCAACATAGAGGGGCTCACCGTGGTTGTTCTGCCCGTCCTGGTTGGGCACGATGTGCAGCTGATAGCTCAGCGGCTCGTCCGTCAGCTCTACCATCCCAGCCACCGCACATTCATCAGCGAGTGCCCGAACGCGTCCGTTGCCAACAGCAGATGTCCGTCCATCGGGCGATACTCACTGGAGAACTCGTCCATGTAGATGGACTCGAGGGCCTCCACCTCCATCGCCTGCTCCTCCTTGTAGTCTTCACAGCGTCACACACACCCAGCGCCCGTCAGTCGCGCCGCTCGGCGTTCCCCGCGCGCAGCAAGCGCCGCCGCTTGCCCTGCGCCATGCTGGCATGTTCGTACCAGTCATCTCGTTCGGGAATAGCTGGCGTGCTCGCCATGATTGGCCAAATGTCAGCTTCACTCGCTTCTGATTGGTTAAAAGAATATCAATTGCGCGATGTTTGACGTGGATCGCTGAGTTGAGCTCCTGACGCATTGAGGGGACCTCGGAGGCCAAGATGGAGCAGGACGACGCGTACAAACGCGCCAAGGAGGCGTTCGTGGCCGATCTGCACGGCACCTCGGCGCGCGAGGTGTTCGCTCTCTTCGCGCTCATGCCGGTGCGACCCTCCCGGTCGAAATTGGACAAGTATTCGCCTCGGAATGGCCTCCTTACCGGATGTATGATGCCGAGTGCAGGGCACGCTGTGGCTCTACTCGGAGCTCATGCTGCTGCTGGAAGTCGTGGGCCTTCGGCCTGTGGGTGCAGGGAACTTTGTACGTCTCGTCCGCCGATGCCCTAGCCGCTGTACGGGGGTGTCTGACAGCTGCCGCCTGCAGAATCCGGTCGCGACGCTCGCTCTCGAGTTCGCCATCACCGTGTTCCCCATGATGATCAGCTTCACGTTCGCCGAGCTTACGGTGCCGCTGCTCGTGAGCGTCTACTGCCTTGCGGCCACGTTCAGCGTCCTCTCGTGGCAGCACGCCAAGGAGTTCATCCACAAGCACTGCCGCAAGGAGAAGATGAACCAGATGCTCGGGAAGGAGCTGCCGTTCCTGACCGGCTTCCGTGCCCAGGTCATGATCTCCACGTACGTGCAGTCGGCTTGCAGCCATTATTGCCATTCTGCTAAGCTCACTCTGGGTGCTGGGACCTTGGTGACGTCCACAGCTGCTTCGCCATCCTGGCCGTTGACTTTACCGTGTTCCCTCGGCGCTTCGCCAAGACGGAGACCTTCGGCTTCAGCGTGGTAGGCGTCTAAGACCATCGCTTCCACTTCCCTCACGTGGTGAGGTCGAGGCGAGGGTTGACACATCTGCATGCCTTGTTTGGTTCTTGGACTGTCACAGATGGACATTGGCGTCGGCGCCTTCATCGTCTCCTCTGCGATCGCGAGCTCGTATGCTCGCCAGGCTCGTCCGTGGGACCCGACCCGGTACGCTCAGGTATGGTCATCCGCGCTTTGCTCGCGGTCTCTTACTTGTCGTCAATGGTTCAGTTGGTCTCCTGGCGGAAGTCGTCCGTCTCCACCCGAGGAGAACCGTGCAACGTCGTTCGCGGGCAAGTGCTACGCGTTCTTTCGGCCGATCGCCCTCGTCCTCGTGTTCGGCATCGCGCGCTTCTTGACCGTCAAGGGAGTCAATTACCAGGTGTGCTAGCATGGTTGGAAGCTGACGGACTTGGTCGAGACCCTAACGCACCGAGTCTGGCGCAATGCGGTTCAGGAGCACGTGTCCGAGTATGGAGTGCATTGGAACTTCTACTTCACGCTGGCTGGCGTCTACCTTGCGTACTCGTCGCTCCGGCTGCTCGGGAACTGGGCGGTGGGGCCCTTCTCCGCGGTTGCTATCCTCCTTGGTACGTTCGTGTTCCGCCTTGCATTTGCACCGAGGAAGGATTCTCACAAGGCGTGCTCTTGCCGCAACTGCAGGCTACCAGGTGTACCTCTCGCACTTCGGCGGCGAAGAGTTTGTCATCAACGCCCCTCGCGACACGCTGTTCCGACAAAACCGCGAAGGCATCCTCAGCCTCGCAGGTATGGCAGCTCGCTGACAGATCGTCCTTTTGTTCGCTGGATGCTCCTAACTCTTTGCTGAGCAGGCTATACCTCACTCTACCTGCTGGCTGTCTTCGTCGGGCAGACCGTCTTCAGCTACGTCGACAGCAACGGCGGCAAAGCGCTGCGGAACTTGCGCTGGATGGTCGCCACGTTGTTTACTGCCGCCGCCCTACTCGTGCTGGCGACTTACATGTCGGTGCGTCTCGTGTCCCGCCCGTCGAGGCGAATGGTGAGTTCAGACTGGTGTGCATCGCCCTAAGGAAGCCAAGCGACGCGCTCACAAATGTCGTTGCCCCTGCTGCAGGTGAACCTGTCGTACGTGCTCTGGGTGCTGGCCGAGACGGTGTTCCTGCTTGGCGCGTACGCCGCCATCCACGTCGTCTGGCAAGTCCACACCGCTCTCCCCCTCTGCCTAGACGCGGCGCTAACAGTGTGGCTTTGACTCGCAGCATGTTGCCGAGAGTGCCCGTGCTGTTCCAGGGCGTGAACCACAACCAGCTCTTCGTCTTCCTGCTGGTAAGCACTTGTCTGCGCGCTCGAGCGGCGGGCGTTCTCTGCCATGACTGACCAAGCCGACGCGATTGCAGGCCAACCTCGCGACGGGCGCCGTGAACTTGAGCATGCGCACGATCGAGGCGAGCGAGTCCACCGCGTCCGCCGTGCTGGCGCTGTACATGCTGGCCGTCTGTGTGCTCGCCACGCTCCTGGAGCGCATGCACGTCCGCATCAAGCTGTAATAGCGAGGGCGATGCACAGAACCTACAGCGTCATGCTTGCCGACGCGAATGAACGATTGGATGGACGGCAGCAAACGGTCTCCATTGACGTCGCTGATTGCTGGCACTGAAGGCGATCTTCCGTCGCATAGAGAAGCGGCCCATGACGCCCTCCGAGCCTCTCTCTCATACCTTCACACAGTCAATGGGCGGGCGTGGGCATTACCGTGGTGGGTGAAGCCTTCCCGCTCTGACGCGGACCCATCCATGTCCGCCGCCCTCCACCACAGGATCGCGCGCGACAAAAGAACGCGCCCACCCGCACCCGCGGGACGACGCACGAGATCTTTCATCCTTCCATAAATCATATTCGGTATGCCATGATAGTATCCGTCCATCTCCATTTCCACTGTTACGAATTGTTATCGACAGTCGCCATAACCTCTTTTTTTACATCATTGCGTTTAAATTTGTGATGAGAGCTCGTGGCGGGGAGGTTCCGCAGGAAGGTCGCCGCGGCGATGACATCACCCGCCAGTTCGGATTCGGGCAGCCAGCGACTTCGAGCGACCTCCAAGCCTCCAGCAACGGCCAGTCCTATCCTCCCAAGCCGACAGCGAGACCATGGCGCCCATCGAGAGCACGGCGACTGGTGCGTGGCCCTGCGGCGGTCCGACCCGCCGGCGGACGACCACGGAACACTGACGAACTCTGTGGCAATCAGAGGGTCTGCGCGAGCGCAAGCCGGCGGCGACCGCGGCCACGACCGCGGACGGCAAGCCGTCGTTCACGTGGCAGGAGGTGGCCAAGCACGACTCGGCCGCCAGCGCGTGGGTCATCATCCGCGGCGTGGTGTACGACGTGACGGCGTGGGCGGACCGGCACCCGGGCGGGCGAGAGCTCATCCTGCTGCACGCGGGCCGCGAGTGCTCGGACACGTTCGACTCGTACCACCCGTTCTCGCAGCGCGCCGACAAGGTGCTGGCCAAGTACGCCATCGGCTCGCTGCAGGGCGGCTCCGAATTCCCCGTGTACAAGCCCGACACCGGCTTCTACCGCGAGTGCTGCGAGCAGGTGCACGAGTACTTCGTCAACAACAAGATTGACCCCAAGGGCGTCGCGGCAGGCCTCTGGCGCATGGCCATCGTCTTTGCCGTGGCCGCCGTCGCCTACTTCGGCATGCACGGCTTCCTGCCCGGCGGCGTCTACGCGCAGTACGCGGCGGCCGTGGTCTTCGGCGTCGCGCAGGCGCTGCCGCTGCTGCACGTGATGCACGACTCGTCGCACGCGGCATGCTCGAGCAGCCCGACGCTGTGGTCGCTCATCGGCCGCGGCGCCATGGACTGGTTCGCCGGCGCCAGCATGACGTCGTGGCTCAACCAGCACGTGGTGGGCCACCACATCTACACGAACGTGGTGGGCGCCGACCCGGACCTGCCGGTCAACATGGAGGGCGACGTGCGTCGCATCGTGACGCGCCAGATGATGCTGCCCATCTACAAGTTCCAGCACCTGTACCTGCCGCCGCTCTACGGCGTGCTCGGCCTCAAGTTCCGCGTGCAGGACATCTTCGAGACGTTCGTGGCGCGCACGAACGGCCCGCTCCGTGTCAACCCGCACTCGTCCGGCGAGTGGCTCGAGATGATCGCGTCCAAGAGCTTCTGGGCCTTCTTCCGCATCTGGGTGCCGCTCGCCTACCTTCAGGTGGCGCCGGCGCGCTTCTGGGGCGTCTTCTTCCTCGCCGAGTTCGTCACGGGCTGGTACCTCGCCTTCAACTTCCAGGTGAGCCACGTCTCGACCGAGTGCGATTACCCGCTGGGTGACAAGCCCGAGGCCGAGATCGCCGACGAGTGGGCCATCTCGCAGATCAAGTCGTCGGTCGACTACGCGCACGGCTCGTGGCTCACGACCTTCCTGGCCGGCGCGCTCAACTACCAGATCACGCACCACTTGTTCCCGGGCATCTCGCAGTACCATTACCCGGCCATCGCCCCCATCATCATCGAGGTCTGCAAGAAGCACAACATCGAGTACCGCGTGCTCCCGAGCTTCTCGGTCGCGCTCGCCAAGCACTTCGAGCACCTCAAGATCATGGGTCAGCTCGGCAAGCCCGTGTCGGTGCACATGGGCTAGGTCGTCGCCCAGCTTCGACTCTCTCTTTCTCTTTCTCTCTCGGTGCGTCTGGTGTCGGAGGGTGGCAGCTGTCGCCTCTCCGATCTTACAGCTTCCACGGTCGGTCAGCGATGACTTCAACGCATTCGTGCCCCTCTAGGCGTGAGCGAGGAACTCGTCGCAACGAATCCCAATCGAAAAGCCCGTGTTACCACATGGAGGATGTCTTTCTTGTGTTGGAATGACGCGTCAGGTCTGTTGCCATGAAAGGTCGTTGGATCCTCAAGTCCTCTCGGTGTCGGCCAGGACTCTATGCAGGCAGGCGAGGAGGAAGAGAGCGCTCCCGAGAGTATTCCCAACGCATCTGGCGGTGTTCCCGACTCGGATCACGATCACCGTGGTGGTGACGGTGGCTTGGAGCGTCACGACTGTACAGATGCGGACTTCGGCACTGATGGAGACGAGTTGGACGAGCTGCTTGCCGTGGATACCGCCGTCCGTCCTGACGTCGACAGCTCTGTAAACAATCCAGATGGGAGTGACGCAGGCACCAACTCGCAGCGCCAGCGCATGCTCCGCCTTGGAGGCACCTCGCAGCACCAAATTCAACACGCGCAGCAGCAGAGGGCGGAGGAGGAAGAAGTCGAAGATGCCGACTGGGCACCGACGCAGCTGCCGGAACTGCTGGCAGCATCGACGAACGTCACGCTCGAGCGCTTCCACGCCAAGAAGTGGCGCGAGATCCGTCAATTGGTGCGTCCGCGAGTTGTCCAGTGCACACAGTCGCCGAGCACTTATCGAATCTGCCTCGCTGTCTAGTTCCTCTTGCTCAAGGCTCCATGCTTCCGCAGCGTTCGGCTCGCAGGGAACGACCGCGCGCTGTTCGAGACCTTCTCGCGCGCATTCCCGCACGATATGGTGACCAAGGCGCGCTTCGCCAGCGTCCTGCGTTCGGCCCTCGGGATCCGACACGACCTCGGAGACGTGCGGACCGACAGACAGGAGGGCGACCAGCAGCAGCGAGCCGACCACCTCGCACTCTCTCGACACCTCGACAAGCTCAAGTACAGCTGCGAACGGGGGAGCGACAACATCCCCATACTTCACTGGCGCACGCTGCTCATTGCACTGCGGTAAGCCCTGCTCCCGACGGGTGAAGGCATTCACAACGGTGCTTCCGACTCAGTGTTGATGCGTCGACCACGCGCAGGATGTTCGAGGAGCCGCTACTGCCCATGCGGGAGCAGCTCGGCTGGGCGTTCAGCGTCTTCGCTTCGGTCAACGGGTACCTCGAGTTGAAGCCAGCGAGGAAAGCGGCGTCGACTCACGCGAAGAGCACTAGCGCCGGTGTCTCGATCGGCGACGTCTTCCTCATCTTCACGCACGCGTTGCGAAGCCCAGCGGCTGCTTCATTCGTCTCCGACCGCGTAAGTTCGACGCTTGGTATCAGGAACAGTTGTGCGGTGCCTCTAACGGTGAGTTGCGTCGCTCCCAATCAGCTTCGTGCCGCGCTCTCGATGTCGCCGCTGGCATTGCCGACCCTCAAGGCGGCTCACGTTTCGCAGCAGTTCCAACAGATGCTTGGGCCGTCGGCATCTCGCGTCTCCCGCGCCGAGTTCCACGCGCTGCTGCGTCTGCCGCCACTCCGCAGCTTACTCCGTCCCGCCGTCACTGGTCTCGTGACCACCATCAACGCCATCGGTAAGACGACCACGACGCGCTTGGTCGTCCTCACGTCACCTCACACGTGCGCCATGGACGAGCTCTGCAGCGCCGTGTATTTCTCGCACGTGTACAAAGCCCGTCGGCGAGAGCACAACGTGCGAGCGATACAGCGCCTCCGCTACTACAACGCCACGCGAGTCATGCGCGCGTGCTTCGCTCAGTGGGCGACGCTGGCGTATCGGCAGGCACGAGCGCGCGCCAGGCTCCTCGCTGTCAGCTCAGCGATCGCCAAGAAGCGCAAGCGCCGCGCCTTCAGCGTCTTGAAGGCCGTGTGCATCGCCAGCATCGCCGCCATCGAGATCCAACGAGTCTTCCGCGGCTATCGGGGTCGAGCAGCGTGGCTCGAGCAGTGGCAGCGCGTCCAGGCAGTGCTCAAGGTACAAGGCGCGTTCCGCATGCGGTCGCACCTGACGCGCTTCATGCGGGATCTTCGCCGGCGAAACGCCATGGCTGTCCGCATCCAGCGTGTTTTTCGCGGCCGCCAGGGACGCGTCGCTGCTCGTCAGGCACTGATGGCGCTGTACTACCGCGAGATGCTGGCGCTGCGTCTCGAGCGGCAGGCGTTTTACGACCACATCCGCAATGTGATGGCTGGCCGCATCCAACGCGCGATGCAGAGGCTTCTCCGCGAGCGAGTGGCGCAGCGACGGCGCGAAGAGGCGTTCGCTCGCCGAGCCATCGAGCGCGAGATGCAGGAGAGCTTGTACCAAGCACAGCGCGATCTGCGCCGCCACCGCCACGATATCACCGCAGAGTACGAGCGCGTGCGCGTCGAGCACGAGCAGCGCGAGCTGCGTCGCAAGGTGGACGACCTGGAGAAGCAGAAGATCATCCATCGCCGCCGCCAGCGAGAATGGGATGCGCTTCGAGAAGACCGCATCGCCCGTCGCGAGCAACTGAAGAAGAGTGCTGAGGACGCGTACGGGGCACTCAAGCTCGAGTGGGACGCACGGATCGACGAGCGCGCGCGCGGAAGGCAGGCAATGGTGATTCAATTGCTCGCGGTCGACGATGCGGACGCGGGGAACCTCTCCGGCGAGTGGCGAGTACTCCGAGTCGAGCTCAAGCAGCGCGTCAAGCAGCGCGCGCAGGAGCTCGCGGTCAAATTCAAGGCGGCCAAGGCCGTCGTCCCGAAGCGAGAGATCGACGAGCGTGCTCGTGACGAGGTCGCTGACCAGGAAGCAGACGCTGCGCGGCAAATGGTGATACCTCGCACATCCATCGCGTGGAGTGCTTGACGAGGACTCGACGAACTGGGTCTGACCGTGCTTCTGGACAGGCGACGAGCGAGTGGCTTCAGGCTGAAGCCGACTTCCTGCGAAAGCTGGACGACGAGGCCGAGCAGCAGAGCGTACGTGTCGACCTGTTGGTGGTCTGGAGGGTCTGTAGCTAACCGCGAGCCAATCGGACCCGTGCACAGCTTGAAGAGAATGCGCAGCAGCGACAGGTGCGAGAACGCAGCGCCGTCCGCGTCCAGAGTGCGTTTCGCATGTTCGCGGCGCGGAAGCAGCTTCGAGATGAGGTACGCGCGCGCGTCGTCAAGGAGTTCAACCCGCGGACGCACCAAGCGGTGTACCGCAACACCTTCACGGGCGAAGTGAGCGCGCGAAAGCCCCGCGCGCTTGGCAGCGAAGAGCTGCAGTTCCCGGATCAGTGGCTGGTCCTCCAAGACGCCGTGACGGGGGACGCGTTCTTCTACAACTCACGCAGCATGCGTCAGAGCTGGGACCCACCTGAAGAATGCCGCCTGTGCGGTATATGCGCTGCCAACGCGGCCCCGCCGACATTTGCCGCGTTCTGGGACTCGCAGACAGGGAGCTTCGTGTGCCGGGCGTGCGCTGGACAACAATTCGGGGCCTCCACAAGTGACCACCTTGTCCCGTACGACGGCTCGCGGCGAGATGGCGTCGCTGCCGAAACAAACTGATGGGTCTTCGCAAATGACCACACCAACCTCGCCCAGTCCACACTTGATCCCTGCCCACGGATCCATTCCGCTAGGAGCCTGCCAACGAGCCACGACAGAGTGAGTCGATAGGCAAGAACGCACCCAACGTCTTGAGTAACTCTGCGCCTCGTGCGCTCCCTTGTTTCTTTCAACATAAACACACCACGGCTGGATGTCCACGTCCGTTCCGATCAGCTCACGTCTAAACGTCGCCTAGTTGCTCGACGCTACCAGGAGATCTCGAGCTTGCAAGTCAGATGTGGCCTTCCATCGCTCCTGTGAAACAAACAACAGGTCGTGCGAATTAGTCTCTCGCCATGCGCTTCGTTAGGTCCTCCTTGCCGTGCAGCCGATCGTACCAAAGTGACTCCGCTCAGGAGGACTTGACGTCCGCGGCTCCCTGCAATCAAAGCAAACGACAATCAGAACGTCAGATATCAGGTGAATCCCGAGCATGGAGCAATGATACCACGCACCTCTTCGCCTTCTGTGCGTCCAAGGAAGCTTGCTTTTTCGCCTTGAGCGAGTCGACTGTTGGCCGATCCCACTGGGTAAGCTTCAACGCCGGATTGCAGTAGTACACTTTGCCCTTCGAGCGCGACAGCCGTGCCTCCCATCCGGGTGGCAGTGGCTCGTCGGGCATTGCCTCGAGGTTGAACGACTGAGAGGATGGCACCGGCCCGAGCACTTCCGATCCCGACCGCGACCCAGGTGCCGCCTCGTCACCATAATACTTGCCCTTGACCGCGGTCAATCGCTCCTTCAACGTCGTCATTGCCTCCGCACTGGCCACGCCCACACCTTGGAGCAGTGAGAGGCGGCCACCGGACTCCGCGGTGTCGCCCGTCGAGTGACGATCCTCCTCTTCCTCCTCTGCCGAGCTCCAGAATTTTCCGCGGGTCATACGCTGCGCTGATGTACGGAGGAAATGCGCCGTGTCAGCAGATTTTTGCGCCAGCGAAGCGCTCATAACGACCGAAGCGCGGTTATGGGAGTCGCGGAGGTGGTCGGACGAATTCAGGTTGATATCCTTCTTGGAGCCCAGTGTGCGAAACAGAGAACGCTTGTCGCGGCCAAGCGGGACTTGGCGAGCAATCCCAGGCGCGCTCGTGCCCATATGCTCGCGCAGACGAACGCACTCGCGCTCAACAGCGATCAGCTTCTTTTCCTTTTCTCGCAGCTGCAGTAGGTCATTGCACACGTGCCAAGTTAGAGAAATCCAATAACAAATCATGAACGGACGAACAATCGACGTACCATGTCTTCTAGCTGCCGGATCTTCACGTGATGATTGGCCGCTAGCACCTCTTTCTCGCTCTTGAGACGGTCGACCTCGTTCTTCATGCTGGACATCATGATCCGCTGCTCTTCGTTCTCGCGACGCAGTCGACTGGTCTCGTCGTTCAGCTGGTTGATGATTCCGTCAGCGTCTGCCATCCACATGTGAGCAGAGGACTTGCCCCTCGAGCGCGTGCCATTGCTCTCGACATAGAGAAGACTGTCTCTGGTCGAGTCGGACTCGCGCTCTTTCTTCATCTCCGCGTTGCGGCGCTGCTCCTCGTGCAGGCGCTCCTGCAGCTTCTGCAGTTGGAACGCCATGTTGTCCTGCTGCTTCTTCTCATTGAGAGCCTTTAGATACTTGGGGCGCTCGTTCTTCATGCGAATGAAGGCTTGGATCCGCACGGCGCTCTTGCGCATCGCAATGAACTCCTTTCTGCTCAGCACGTCACGACGGCAGGAAATGAGAAATGCCCCACACACACCAATACCATGACGAATGATGGCCATACCTCTTGAGATACCCGCGCGTGTACTTCTGAATGATGATGGCCTTGTGGTTCCGCTTCACCTCGTTCGCTGTGCGTCGCCCGATGTAGCCGCGCCAGTGCGCTTGGAGCGTGATGACAGCTTTTTTCAACGCGACGTATCGGCGCATCGCGACTACGCAACGAGCGACCGACTATGGGAGCGCAGAGCAAGGTACAGTCAGTGTCAATTGCAATCATATGCGTTCGTTCATTCCCAATAGCGACAGCGCAGCATATCCTTACCTGCAGCTTGACGATGGCTTCCAACTTGCGCAGGTACAGCAGACGAAAGTAGAACCCGCGCATAATGTGCTGGAGACGAAGGGCCTGGACTTCCACGTGCTTCCTCTTCTTGTCTTCCATTTCCTCCAAGACCCCGAAACGAAAGTACACGCGAGTCAAACCGATCTGGTACTGGTCAGGCGATGTGAACTGCATGCGCTCCATCAGCGCCTCGCAACGAGACTTGAACGGCACTTCCTTCTTGCGGCGGTTTAAGTCGAACACCCAGAACTTCTCAAGGAGATCCTCCAGGAGGAGTCGGTTGGGGTATGCCACGCGAGAGATCCGAATCGCCTCAATGACACCAGCACACCGCAATTGAGCCACCACCATGTCGTTTTCCATCTCAACGGGGCTCTTGCTGCGGTTTGGCTTGATGCAACGAACGTAGTGCACCTTGGTTTGGCGAATGCTGGTCATCAGCTCGTTCAAGTTGTCCTTGAACTGAGTGCCGACATTGGCGACTGCCAACGCACCGCCACCTCCTCGGCCTCCACGACCGCCGTACCCACCGCCCGAGGATGGTTTGACTGCGGGAGGTACAGAGGACTCGAACAGTGCCGCAACGAATTGTTTGGATGACGACCGCATCAGCTCCGATAAGTCCGGAAGTAGCGCGTCCTTGTGCTTCTCCAGGAACCCGATGGACTCGTACGTGACAGCTCCTGCATAGTGCTTGATCGTGAACTGCGTCCGCGACGTGCGAGGGAACTCGATGACGTCCTTGTCTTCCTTGTGAATTGAGTTCAGCTTGGACACCAACGACTCGTCATTGCCCTTCGGCCTCATGACTTCATCGTTGAGCAGGGAAATGATACCCAGCCGGTCTTCCACCAACGAGATCACGTCTTGGTTGTCAGCGAAGTCGATGTGGCTCCAGACGATGCCTTCGGCTTCGTACTCGATCTGAACCGTCTTGAAAACGTCTTGCGTGAACTTCTGCTGCAGCTTCTCGTTCGCGTAGTTGATGCAAAACTGCTCGAAAGAGTTGTGCTTGAAGTGCTCGAAGCCGAAAATGTCCAAAATGCCAATGTGGTGCTTCATCTTGCTGTCGTTCTCGAGCGACCCGTTGATCTGCTTCACCAGCCAGTCGAAAATGTTCGAGTAAGTTGCCTTTGCCAGTGCGTCACGGCACTGCTCCGCCTGATCTTTCTTCAGGAACACCGTGAGCTTCTCGCCGCCGACCGTCATCACACGCGAGCAAAGCGCCTTGGATAACTGCTCGACTGTGATGCCGAACAAGTCCGACGCCACCTCCGCCTCCTTGCTGCCAGGAGCGATGAGAGACTCCTCGTCGTTGCTCGGCTTGGACTGAATCTCGACCTCGCCAAGGTGCAAGATGCCAGCAAGCGCCTCGAAAAGAACGCGCTGCTCCTCGCCGTCAATGCCAATCAGAGAAAGAGCTGTCTGGGTCCGCTCAAAGTGCTTGGCATCCGACATGCCTTCGATCTTCGCCGCCGTGTTATCGCCGGTGTACGTGTACGTTTTCGCCGCGTCGAAGTGCAACTCCTTGTTGATCGACGACTCGATCAGCTGGTAGAAGATGTGATAGTTTCTCTCCGGAGCCTCGTGGTTGATCACGCGCGTCTTCTCGAGCAGGTACGTGCGGCATCGCGCGCCAACAAGGATGCCAACGTCGTCGAACTGCAGCTGCGTGAACTTACCGAAGCGACTACTGTTGTCGTTGCGGACGGTCTTGGCGTTACCGAACGACTCGAGCAGCGGGTTCACCTCGATGATCTTCTTGATTGTCGAGTCGTTCAGGCCGCCGGCGATGGACGCCAAGTGGTTCATGAGGATCTTGGTCGTCTCCGTCTTGCCCGCGCCGGACTCGCCACTCACGAGGATGGACTGGTTCACCTCGCGGCGCTTCATGTCGTTGTACGAAGCCACGGAGGTGGCGTACGCGTGCGGCGGCAGTTCCTCGCGCGGCTTGGTCAGGTACTGCGCGTGGGTCTCCTCCGAGTAGAGCTCTGGCAGCCACTGGTACGGGTTGACAGCGATGCAGATCTCGCCCGTGTACGTGTACGGCAGCTTCTGCATGAAGCGCTTGCGCACGTTATACAGGATGGCGGCCTCGTGCAGGTAGTTGAGCTCGATCATGTCGTCGATGCCGTCGGGCCCGAGGTTCTCGTTCTGGTACGGCAGCGACTCGATCTGCAAGCTCTTCATCAGCGCCTGGACGCTGCGGTCGTTGAAGTCGACCACGCGCTCCTCCTTCATGGGCTCCGCGCCGCCGGCAGCCGGTAGGTCGACGCGCAGCACCAGCACCTTGTCCTGTCCCGGCTTGGCTTCGTCGCGCAGGATCTGGGCCGGCAGCCACACGTGCGCCTCGTCGGGCACGTAGCACTTGGTGCCGGCCGCCATGTCCGTCGAGGTCGCCATGGTTGGGCCGGTGGGAAGAAAGCAAGGGGGCTAGAGGAAAGAGCGCGGCCTTGGCCTTGTCTGGAGAAGGCGTCGCGCCGCTTCCGCTGGGCCTACAGACACGCACGGGGCACGAGCAGGACGCCGGTTGACACCCAGACACAGTGCGGAGACGCCGTCGAGGACGCCGGACGCGCTGGAGGGGGAGGAGAGGAGGGGGCGAGTGACGCAGGAAGTGACTGGGGAGGCGTCGGGTGCTGTCCTGCCGACACTTCAACTGGTGTTCACTATGGGGGGCGGAAGGCGGGTTGGAAGCTGGCAAGTGAACCGTGGGACCCAAAATCCATAAGATCTCATGTATCCGTTTTGACAGGGGAACGAA
Source organism: Phytopythium delawarense (assembly GCA_023338175.1). Lineage (NCBI taxonomy): Eukaryota > Oomycota > Peronosporomycetes > Pythiales > Pythiaceae > Phytopythium > Phytopythium delawarense. Next base: position 35,588 of record JAADYF010000116.1, read on the forward strand.
CTGTTATGGGCGGAACAGTACTTGCCACGCGTACCGTCGCCGCAAGAGCTAAACGGCCGCCGAGTGTCGATCTTGGTGACAAGGAGGAACGCGTCGACCCGGTGCGGGCGAGATGGAGGGCGTCGTGCGCGAGTTGCGCAAGGACGGTGCGTCCCCCGAGGGTTTCCTTTGCCCACGCTGTGCTGAATGAGGAAGAGATCGCGATGGCGGTTCTTTCTAGCCGTCCACGGGCGCCTACCGCCGCCTGGAACGCGCGGAACCTGACCACTAAGTCGTCTGCATCGGTGTCTTTCTGCGCAGTCGACCTCGGGGTCTTCCTCAGCGCGGACTGCAACGTGAGCGCCATCGCGAGCGCAGTGGTGGCGCGCGACTCGGCGGCAGACCGTAGCGACGCGTACCGGCGCAGCAGCATCGCGTCGCTGGACGAGGCGGACGGCGCGCCGAGCCACTCGGAGCAGTTCGTCCAGCGCATCGACGAGGCCGTGCGCCGCATCGACCGCGTCATCGGCGAGCACGTGACGGAGCACCACATGGAGTTACTGGGCCAGGTCGGGTCCGTGGACGGGCTGCAGGGCCAGGTGTCGTCCGTGCAGGCGTCGGTGCAACACCTCAAGGGGGCCGTGGACGCGCTCGAGACGACCGTGCGCGAGCAGCACCGCAAGCTGCAGGTGGCCATCCAGAAGCACCGCAACGTCGAGCAGTGCAGTGAGATCGTAAGGCGAGTGCTGCGCTTCCAGCAGCTGTCGGAGCGCGTGCTCGGCTCGCCGCTCGCGACGGCAGGGCTGCTCGCCACGAGCGCGACGGCCAGCGCGAGCCGGGCGGCCGGCGCGGCCAACCACGCCGAGATGGCGACGCTCGCGCTCGCGATTCGCGAGATGGAAGCGCTGGTGGAGGACCCGAACTTTGAGGAGCTGAGTGTCGTCCGCGCCAAGCTGCCAGCCATCCGGAAGCTGAGCGCGGCGGTCAAGCGCGACGTGCGGACGAGTCTGCGCGCGGGGATGCAGAACCTCAGCCAGGCCGAGGTGGGGGACGCGCTGCAGGTGCTGTTTTACATTGGCGGGCTCGCAACAACCGTCCAGGGAGCAGTCAACGATGTGATCCAAGAGGTGGAGCGCGCGTGCGGCGCCACGATCGCCGAGGAGAAGCTGTACCGCCGCAACTCCGTCTCCACCGGCGCGAACGGTACCAGCAGCAACAGCAATGACGCTGCCTCCTCGGCGACACATGCGGTCGTGCAAAAGGCTGACATCTGGAAGGCGATCCAAGATGTCTTTGAAGCGATTCGCACCCACGCGCTCCAGGTGTGGAACCTGCAGCGTGTGCTGGTCAAGATGCTCGACCCGGCGACCAACTCCCGGTACATTGACCTGGTCATCGGCCAGGACGAACCGACGCTGTTCGCAACCTTCTGGGAAGTAACCTGTGCGATTGTGCGCGAGCTGTTCGCCTCCATGCTCAACTACCGGTCGGCGATCAAGACTGTTCTGGTCTCCGAGTACCCGCGGATGCGTGAGCAAGCCCACCGAGTACTGAACGACCTGCACGCTGCGACGAACCAAAACGTCGGCGCCGAGTACACCGTGGACCAGTCCAGCGGCGACGGTAAACGATCTGCGAAGGCTTACTCCATCGGCATCGCCGGTACCGCTGCGGAGCGGAGCCAGCTGCTGGACTCCATGTCGCCCGTGTTTGACGCGTTCACGGAGCGGCTGTACCGGCGGCTGTCCAACCCGATTCAGCTCATGTTCCCGCAGAGCTCGAACTTCCACGCGTCTCCTCCTGGGCGGAGCGACATGCAGACACTCGCCCGCACGATCTTCGCGGAGCTGGACCAAGTCGGGAAGGACCCGGTGCTGATTAAAGGCTCGCTGAAGCAGATCCGTAAGGCTGTCACGCTCTTCTGCACCAACGTCAAGAAGATCATGCACACCGGCAAGCCCGCGTCTGCAACGACACCTTCGTTCGGCCGCACTGCTGCACAGGCACATAACGTCAGCCTCATCACAGTGCTGGGCATCTTGGACGACGCGATCGAAGAAGTCGAGCGCCGTGTGACAACAGAAGCGGCCGAGAGCGCGGTGGCGGCGAACGCAGAGACGACGAGGTCGATATCCATGGTGCGGGTGTCTACCAGCGACAAGATCACGGAGAAGCAGGCAAAACGAGTGTGCGCGAAGGATCTGAAGCCGTGTCACGACATGATTCGCGATATGGAGTACGCGCTCCTCGGATACTACCTGCAATCCCTCGCATCGATCCTCGAGGAGATTATTGCCAAGATGCACGACGAGTCCTTCGCCGATCGAGCTCCGAATGCACCAGGCTTGAACAGTGGTGCGCAGCAGCGCCACAGTATGGGCGGCTCCTCCTCGAGCACAAGCGGTTCCAAGTACATGCAAGAGTTCACGAGCGTGTTCTCTGTGATCCTCGACGAGCATCTGCGGCGATTGCCGTCATCGAGTTTCGTGGGCGAGTGCGTCGGAGACTTTGTGTGCCGGCTGATCTCCGTGTTTGTTCGCCATGCATCCCTGCTGCGGCCTCTCGAAGAGAACGGCAAGTTGCGGCTCGCCAACGACATGACCCAGCTGGAGCTGCGGCTGGAGCACATCATGCCGGTCAAAAATCTCGGGCCGCCGTATGATGAGCTCCGTGCGTTCCGCCAGCTCATCTTCCTGGAGAACGCGAGTCTGCTTCGAGACCCAGCGGTGGACAAGATCCGCCCGAGCAATGTCTGGCATCACCTGATCGCTCGCGCGCCGCCAGAGCTCCAGCTGCCGCACCAGATGAAGCGCTGGACCGTGTCCAAGTACATCGACTGGCTTGACACGGAGGTGCCCGTGGATATCCGATCCACGTTTTCGCCGTCGCCGGGTCCGTTCGCGTGGAAGGACTTGCCGCTAGGCTATCCGTGCCTGAAGGACCGCCGCCTCGCCTTGCTGACGGAGAAGAGCGTGTGGAAAGAGATGACCAAGTGCTTGGACGCATACGCACAGCGCGTGAGCGCCGCCACCGGCGTCGAGTTGAGCCCCGTGTACGAGCTCGTGCAGGAGTCGGGCCCGATCTTGCTGGCAGGCTACGAAGTTGCGTATCCCGTGTGATAGCCGCCCAGTGCGCGCGGTGGTTGGTAGCGTGGAGGTTTTGGGTGTCATGACACCACTTTTCGCTTGCCTAGACGATCAACGCGGAGAACTTGGTGCGACAGAATCATGCGCGCTCCCCCGTCTTGCTCTTCTTCTTGCGCCTGGTGCGCTTTGTAGTCGCGACGAAGCACGGTGGGCGGTCCCATTGGGATTCACCCGTGCGGATGTTGTAGTGGAACTCCTGGTTTGCCATCGGATCTAGGAACTGCAGCATCAGAAGAGGCTCAGCCTTCGAGATCCAGGATCGAGAGGAATCTCGTTCAAGTAAGCCAACGGACCTGTTTCCAGTAGCGAGCGTGGTCGTCTGGTAGCTCCAAGCTATGCCACGCCTTCGTGTGCCTCTCTCTGGCTCGCCGTTCCTCTGGCGACGCCTTTGCCAACCCAGCGAGCTCCTTGATGTTGCTCTTCGCGAACATTTCGCGCGCGAAATGGTACCCGTGGCGTCGCGCGAGCCAGTCATGGAGTAGCCGACACTCGTTCGTGTCCAGTGTGCAGTTGGAAATTGCGTCAGCGGCCTCTTTGAAGAGCGTATGGTGCTTGTCGCCTGTAATGACGCCGTGTTGGGCTTCGATTTGATGCAGCACGTACGCGGAGGCGAGAACGTTATTCGCCGTCACTTTCCATGCGGCCGCAAGGGTCGAGCACTCCCTCGACACTGCACTCAGCGATGCCCGGACTGATGAATCTGCCGGCTGAGTAGGAGATCTGCACGCAGAACGCAGTGTCAGACTCGAAGTGAACAGTGATCGATCCGAGGCATGCATCACCAGCACAGCACTTACTCCACTGGTACAACCTTCCTGGGCGTCGATGTCCGCCCGTTGCTTGAATGAGAGTGGTTGGAGTACTGCTGCTTTGAAACGAGTGGGGCGACCATCAATGGCTCCTGCCGTCCCTCCTCACGCTTCCAGGAGAAAAGTGCCGACTTGAATAGCCGCCATCGACTGCTCTTCGTGGTCTTGTGCACCTGATTGTCTGATGCTGTTGCGAGCGCGGTGATGTTGGAGAACTGCAGGAAGAGACCTGGCAGCTCCGTTGGAGATGGTAGCTGCAACTCGGCACGCCGTCGCTTGAGTACGTCCCACGTCGCAGCGCCTAGCGTCCGAACTCGGAGAACATGCTGCGTCCAAATGCACGGGAAGACGATTACTGTCGGCAGGATCAGCAAGCAAGAGAGGAGTCAGTCGTATTACAAGAAGAAATACCTTCACGCATGTGTTCAAAGCGCACCTGGGAACAGTTGGGCGACTTGGAAGATCGAGTCAACGCGATGCACCCGTCGAAAATCCACCCGTTGACCGTCGTGACCGTGCTCGATGGCTCCACCATACAGGCTTTGCAAGAACGCAACCAAGGCGCTCTCAACGATGCTGGGGACGCCAATGAAGAAATCGGCGCAGAGTTTGATGTCGTTGACCAGCGATGCTTCATCGTTTATGACACCAGCAGGTTCACTCGGCCCAGCCGTCTGCTCGAGCTGCTGATGTTGCTGCGTGCTCGCTGTTAGAGCCTCCGAGATGGCATGGTACACAAGCTGGAAGTTGTCGAAGAGAGGTCAGCGACTGAGCTCGCACAAGCGGAACACGACACCAAGTACCGCATGAACGCACCAGTCCCTGGTCGACGGTGCAGATCGAGAAGCACGCGACAAATAACTGTGCGATGTCCCATCTCTTCGCCGAGGCCGGTCGGTGGGTCGCGGCAGTCGGCAGCGGCAGCAAGAAGGCTGTGAGCGGGCACGCTCGGAGGTTGCAGTAGCGCAGGAGCTCCAGCCGCGACAGCGTCGAGCGGCGCATGAAGTCGAGGTGGAGGAAGCAGCGGAAGAGCGCCTTCCGCTGCGGCAGCGTCATCTGCAGCGCGTCGCAGAGGTCCACAAGGTCGGCGATCTCGCTCTCCAGCAGGCGGTCGCGGTAGGCGTCGTTCTTGACCAGCTGCGGCTTGGAGAACGCGAGATGCTCGTCCACAAAGGTGGACCCGACCACCAAGGCGAAGCCGCGAGCGATCGCGTTCCGCACGCGACGGGTCCATAACCACTGCTCAAGGGACGCCAGCCACGCCAGGACGCGCAGGACCAGCGCCGAGTGGACCACGAGTGCGGTTAAATGCTGTGTGATGACCATGAATGCCTGCAGTGCGCGTCCATGGCGGGTCCATTGCATCTTGCCGCATTGGCGGCTCTGACGCAATTGTCGATGAGATCATGAAAGGTCGCGAGTTCTGTCCGGGTAGAAGAAGCGGACGGCTGGGCATTTTGTACTTTGAAGTCCAAGAATGCGTCGGTATCATTTGGACACACGCCAGAGCTGGTGCTGGTGCTGGTGCTGGTGCTGCACCGCGTTGGAAAAACAGACAGATGACCACATGGCGGCGTTGCGTCCAACGGAAAGTGGCCGACAAGCGAGTGCATTCGGGTGGTTGCCATGGCGCGTGGGCTGTTGCGGCTGGACAAACGCGGTTGAATGGTCGGAAGCGCGTACGGGAGGCGCTGAGCGT